>CABHPH010001366.1:0-10388 GCA_902168325.1 Peromyscus nudipes | reverse complement strand
ACGTGAGGTCACATCTATGTCACTCCAACTTCAAGGAAAGCTCTTCTTTGGTCCTCCCTGCCAAGGAGACTGGATTCCAGCTCCACACAGCTGACAACTATCAACCCGTTGCTCGTTCTGGTCAGACCTAGACAAGACCTGCATGCTGTTAGTTCTGAGAGAGCTTCCAGCCTGACAAGGGTCTGCCATGACAGGAATTCCCAGAAGGGAACACACAGTCGCTTTTAGTTTTCTACCAAGAGGAACAGATGAGGTCAGTCAGTGCTGGGATCCAAGATGAAAACTGGAAGGAATATTTATCCCCTCTACTTTGTACAACTAAGTCAATAAAGTCATAGATGGAACCAAGAGTGTTTTACCATTGTGTATGCACTCAGGAACACAGTTGTGTCTCCACTTGTCCCCAAACCCAATAATCATTTGCTCCCTTTTTTTTTTTCCGTTTTTCGAGACAGGGTTTCTCTGTGTGGCTTTGTGCCTTTCCTGGATCTCGCCTGTAGACCAGGCTGGCTCAAACTCACAAAGTACTGCCTGGCTCTGCCTCCCGACTGCTGGGATTAGAGGCATGTGCCACCACCGCTCAGCTTCCTGACTTAGACTAGTTGTCCTTGGACAGTTTTATTTTCATCAAATGACAAAAAAACTGTACCTATGAAATGTTTGTGTAACATATTATCACCTGTAAACAACTGTATTTGAGCTTGGATGATGTTAATTCTTGAACAACTCTTAGGGAAAAAGAGCTATTCTTGATAAAATAGTTTTAATTAGTTAAAAAGAATATGATCTTCTGCTTTTGTATATCTAAAACACATGCATGAATTTATATGCATGGAATTGTAATTATGTCATGATAACATTAGAAATGGATAAACAAGAAGCCTTAGGGGCTTTGGACACCAAAGGACACCCAGTTTCACACATTCATATAAGCAAACACACACAGGGCTGTGAACACAAGAGCCTAGAGATTCTTGCTCTCTAGAACTACCTGTTGTCCCTAGATCATAGCAAGGTTGTTGTGACTTCAGGAAATGTGCATTGATCTGTGAAGGTTGCTCTGTTAGTCAGAAGATGAAAATAATCATGAAGCTGTGCACATGGTGAACCCCTTAACTATCTATCTCCTGACACTGACAGTGTATTCTCTGTGATTAGGTACCCAGAACCTGCTGGAAGCCTGTGTCCAAGCTAGTGTGCCAGCCTTCATCTACACCAGCTCAGTTGATGTTGCAGGGCCCAACTCCTACAAGGAGATCATCCTGAATGGCCATGAGGAAGAACAACGTGAAACTATATGGCCTGACCCCTATCCATATAGTAAAAAGATGGCTGAGAAGGCAGTGCTGGCAGCCAATGGGTGCAGTCTAAAAAATGGTGGCACTTTGCACACTTGTGCCTTAAGGCCTATGTATATCTATGGGGATAAAAGTCCATTCCTTTCTGTCGAAATGGTCAGGGCCCTCAAAAATAATGGTATTCTGGGTGTTACTGGCAAATTCTCTATAGCCAACCCAGTGTATGTAGTCAATGCAGCCTGGGCACACATTCTGGCTGCCAGAGGCCTACAAGACCCCAAGAAGTCACCAAGCATCCAAGGTCAGTTCTACTACATCTCAGATGACACTCCCCACCAAAGCTATGATGATTTAAACTTCACTGTGAGCAAAGACTGGGGCTTCCAACTTGATTCCAGTTGGAGCCTTCCTCTGCCCATGCTCTACTGGCTTGCCTTTCTGCTGGAAACTGTGAGCTTCCTGCTGCGGCCAATCTACAACTACCGGCCTCCATTTAACCGCCACTTGGTCACACTGTCAAATAGTGTGTTCACCTTCTCCTACAAGAAAGCTCAGCGAGATCTGGGCTATCAGCCACCTGTCAGCTGGGAGGAAGCCAGGCAGAAAACTTCTCAGTGGATCGGGTCACTAGTGGAGCAGCACAAGGGGACACTGAACACAAAGACTCAGTGATGTGCCCATGACAGGGACATGGTCCTGGATGCTGTCAGGAATTAATTTTTAGATCCCCCAGAAGGGACAGAGGCACAACCCAGGTCCTGCTGCCTCCCTTTGACACACAGACCAACTTGGTGTCTTCCTCAAGTCACCAGATGCTTTGCCAGTCACTAACCCAGACACAGGCTTTCTTCCCCAGCACCTGCTCTGCCACACAGCGCTGTTGTGTCTCGGCTCCTAGTTCTAAATTCTCATCACCTCTTGTACCATAGAGCTCTCTTCATTGGTTTCATCTCCTCACTAAATGCATTTCTCATCTCTGGAAATTTCCCAGTGCTTTATGAAGCTCAATCAAAGGATCAATAAATACTGATTAATACATCATCTGCAGAAGTTGTTTTACTCTTCTATTTCCCTTCTGTGACCAGGCAAGGCCATGCTGGGATCAGAAATGATCATGGATATGAGGTGGATTGCGGAAAATTGTGACCAGATTAGGGTTAGTAAACTCATCCCTGGCCGCTGTCCTTGACTGCACTAGATGACTGTGTTTTGTGTAATAGGGACTGACAGTGGGAATGTCAAAGTTCCAGTTTCTCCAGGAGATTCCCCATGGCCAGGGGCAGAGCTGGGAGGAGGCGTCCTCTAGTGGACATTCAGAGTTACAGTTTTTCTCACAGCTAAATCTACACTTTTCTGTTTGGTGGTTTTTGTTCCAAGTTTCCTATAACATTGCCAGTATGAGAACAGTGGACAGAGGCTAAGAAAGTTTCTCTCCCTACGTCTAGACAGAACTATGAATAAACCCACTCCCCTTTACCCGCTAATGACTCATAGTTTTCTCTTTCTGATGCACAGAGAAATGGGCCTCAGATACTGACTCGGGGATCAGTTTTTTACAAGCCTAGACAGTAGAGAGTAGCTTTGGGTTAATACTCCTGCATTCCCAGCAGTTGGTGGTGGTGGGGATTAGGAGATTCCCCCTTTTCAAGCATGGTGGTACTAACTGCCAGTGAGGGATATTGGTCAAGAGAATGGGCAATGGGTTCCAGCCTGACCTTATTTGTAAGGAAGCTGTGCAACCGGGTTTGTGATTGGAAAGTTCCTGGTAAACTGTGGCTAGGAATGCTTCATTCTTCTCACTCACTTTTAACAGTTTCTAAAAATGTTAACAGTGTAGGTTGTTTTTACTGTTTTTTGGGGGCCGAAGGCCTACATCCCAGCTCCCAGATAATCACATGGAGACTTATTCTTACTTATGAATGCCCAGTCTATTTCCGGTTTGTTTCTTAACTCAAATTATCCCATCTATCTTTAGCCCTGAGATTTTTAACTTGCTCTATTCTATATATCTGTCTTTACTTCTTTTTTTAAAAAAAAGATTTATTTATTTATTATGTACACAGAAGAGCGCACCAGATCTCATTACAAATGGTTGTGAGCCACCATGTGGGTGCTGGGAATTGAATTCAGGACCTCTGGAAGAGCATCAGTGCTCTTAACCTCTGAGCCATCTCTCCAGCCCCTGTCTTTACTTCTTACTCTGTGGTTGGCTGTGTGGCTGGCCCCTGGTGTCCTCCTCTCCTTTTCCTTTTCTCACTCGTTGATCTCTCGTCCCAGATATTTCCTATTTTATTCTCTGTGTCTGCCAGCCCAGCTTATCCTATCTCCTGACTAGCTATTGGCCTTCCAGTTCTTTATTAGCCCAATTAGATATTTTAGACAGGCAAAGTAACACTGCTGCAAAGAGTTAAACGAATGCAAGGTAAAAGATTGCAACACATTTAACATACAGAATATCCAACAACAGGTTTTTTTTATCTATAATATCATTCCAGTAATTTTTTCCTAGTGGTTTTCATAGGACTACTCATAACTGTCCTGCATGTTACATGGCCTAGTAAGTCAATACTGTTTCCATATATGTATATAATTGAGACATATATATGTGTGTTAATTTCTATATATCCACGAGCCACATTGCAACTTATAGACTAATAGATATGGATTAATTTAAGATATAAGAACTAGATAACAAGAAGCCAGCTGCGGCCATACAGTTTGTAAGAAAGAAAAAGAATGCAACACATCTTTGTATCATTAAACAAATAAACTACAACATAAAAGAATGTAACACATCTTTAACTTATATTCCACAACAGAAGAATGCTTGCTTCTAAGAACCCCTAGAATAGGAAAGTGGCCCCTGTGTATTTGAAACCATTTTGTAAAGAGTGTTGGGCAAGATACATATGCATTTAGGATTGCTGTCAGGTGGGAGTCTCTTCTCCCCACACCTAAAACAACACAGGCACCAGATTCTAGACTCCATGCAGAAGCTCTCTCCTCCTGTGGGTTTAGGATTCCACACCTGGGGCTGAACACTGCACTGGCACTCTCTCCCTTGGGTGTATAAGAATCTCACTTAGGATTCTGAAGTTTGTGTTCTACAAACCTGTTAGTAATTCCCCGAGAAAGGATATGACAAGCAGAAAACAGTAGCTTTGAGGAACGTTTAAGTGTGAGCTTTAGCCAAACACAGCTCTGTTGTGGAATATTATTTTACGATGTGTTATGTTTGTTTATGCTGTGGAACATTTGTTTTAATGAAGGAACGATGTGTTGCACTCTTTATGCTGTGTTTCTTTTACTCTGTGACACTCTGTTACTTAGCCTGTCTAAAACACCTGATTTCTGCAATAAAGAGCTGATTGGCTAATAACAAGGCAGGAGAAAAGATAGGCTGGGCAGGCAGAGAGAATAAAAGAGAAGGAGAAATCTGGAAGAAGATAGAAGGAATGAGAAAAGAAGGAGTAGGGCATTCACAGGCCAGCCACCCAGCTTCACAATAAGCCATGGAGTAAAGATACACAGAAACACAGAAAGGTAAAAGCACAGATGAAAAAGATAGATGGGATAATTGAAGCTAAGAAAAGCTGGCTAGAAACAAGCCAAGTTAAGGCCAGGCATTTATAATAAAGGAAAAGCCTCTGTGAGAATTTATTTGGGAGCTGGGTGGTGTGGTCCTCAAAACAGTCAAAGAGTAAACAACAACAATAAAAGAATAACAACTACACTGCTCTGTTCTGCCCCTAGAGCCTCTGGGAAGTGACAGCCTGCACTCACTTTTTAAACAGCATGTCTGTTCTGAATCTACCTGGGCATTCTAAATCTATATGAATGCTCTTGTCCTGTTACTTTTTGTCTGGGTTCTGTTAGAGAGGAGACAAATGTGCCCTCCAGCCCACTCTACTAATGAGGGACAAGGCCCTTAACAGAAGTGTCATGCATCTGACCCCAAGACATACATCTGCCACACAGAGAATCATAGCAGAAGAACATATCCCATTTCTGGAGTGGAAGGAACTCTAACAGCTCCTCTGGGTGATGGATATAAGGGCTTGGTCACCCCATTTCTTGAGCTTTGCCACATCCACTTTAGAGTAGGGCCCTTCTGAAACATGGAAAAGAAGATGCCTGGCCCTCAGTGACACTCTGGGAAGGAACCTTCACTAAGCATCACACCTCAATGACCCACAACACTACCCTAGCATTAACTCTTGCTTCAGCCATTGAAATCATCCTCTAATCAAATAAACAAGGCATTCAGTAAAACTTCATCTACCTTCATCTAAATGACTTGTGTCCCTGCAAGTTTCGATTGTTGTATCAATTTAGGTTCTCCTTATGCATAGTACAAATTGCTGTTCTTGTTGTTTCTAATATAAAAACATTTTTATAAATGTGCGTGTTTAAGTATGTGAACATTGTCATTATATTACACATTTCTTAATCTACTTTCTATGCACACTTGTGTGTGCCTGCTTGAACGATGGCAGGTGTGTGTAGAGGTCAAAGGACAAGATGTGGAGTCTTTCCAAGGATTGAACTCAGATTATCAGTCTTTGGGGCAGGAGCCTTTACCTGCTTAGCCAACTTGCCAGCACTTAAGCTGACACTATAAATTGAATGCAGAGACTGTGTCTCTGATTGATAGTCCTGACTCCATAGCTCTTTATTCTGCTGCCTCTGAAAGAAAAATAGCCACTGGTGTCCTAGGGAGAAAGTGCTTCTTGGTATTGGGGGTTCACAGGAAGAAATGGGAACAGGCTAGAAGTGTGCGTTGGAAGGAGGGTGGGAGTGAGAGGGTCCAGAGGACATCAGGGGCCAGCCACCCAGTGACACAGCAAGCCATGTAGTAAGAAGTAATGAAAGGCATACAGGAATAGAAAAGGAAAAGCCTGAGGTCAAAAGTAGATGGGATAATTTAAGTTAATTAAAGCTGGCTAGAAACAAGGTAAGCAAAGGTTAGGCATTCATAAGTAAGAATACGTCTCCATATGTTTATTTGAGAGCTGGGTGGCAGGCCTCCAAAAGAAAAAACAGTAAAAAAAAAAATTGTATAGTTCACATTTTTAGAAGCTGGAAAAGGTAAGTGAGAAGAATGAAGCATTCCTAATAACAGTTTACCAGGAACTTTGCAATCACAAATCCAGTAGCACAGCTTCCTTCCGAACAAGGTCAGGCTGGAGCCCATGGCCCATTCTCTTGACAAATATCCTTCATAGGCAGCTGGTACCATTATGCTTGGAATAAGGGAATCTCCCCACCCCTCACCACCCAGCAACTGTTGGAAATGCTAGAATATCAACTCAAATCCACTCTCTCCTATCTAGGCTTATTTTAAAAAAAAATGGTCCACAGAGTCTGGGATCTGAGGTCCATTTCTCTGTGCTTTAGAATGAGAAAACTATGAGGCATTAGCTTGTTAAAGGGGAGTGGGTTTATTTATAGTACTGTCTAGAGCTAGGGAGAGAAACTTTCTTAGCTTCCCTCCACTGTTGAGGTGATATATTGTGTACCCTAATATACATGCCAGAGAATCAGAGGACAGAGCCAGCCACTAGATTAGACATAGATGTCAGGCAGTGGTGGCACACACCCTTAATCCTATCACTTGGGAGGCAGAGATCCATCTGGACCTCCGTGAGTTCAAGGCCACACTGGAAACAGAGTCAGGCAGTGGTGCTACACACCTTTAATCCCAGTACTGGGACAGGACACACACATGCCTTTAAATCCCAGAAAGTGATGTCTGAGAAGAGAAAGAAATATGAAGCATGAGGAAACAGGAACTCACTCTCTTTAGGCTGAGGATTTCTTAGAGGTAAGAACTAGTGGCAGGCTGTCCTGCTTCTCTGATCTTTTAGCTTTCATCCTGATACATGGCTCAGGTTTTTTTTTTTAATCAAAGGACCACTAAGGTTTGAACAACAACTGTTCTCATACCAGCAATTTCATAGGAAAACTGTAATAAAAACCATCAAACAGACATTTCTATATTTAGCTGCGAGAAAAACTGTAACTCTGAGAATGTTCCTAAGAAGGAGCCTCCTTCTGGCCCAAGTAGGGAATCTCCTGGAAAAACTTTAACTTCAGTGTTCCTTCTGTCAGGGTCCCTATTATATAAAATATGATCATCTAGTCATCTAGTACACTCCCAAAGGAGTATGGGCTGGGATTAGTCTCCTATCCCTAATCTGGCCCTGATTTTCTTCAATCCACCTCAGATCCATGATCACTTCTGATCCTAGCATGGCCTTGCTGGGACACAGAAGGGAACAGAAGAGAAAAATACCTCCTGCAGATGATGTATTAACACATATTTATTGATCCTTTTATTGATTTTCATAAAGCATTGGGAAATTTCCAGATATGAGAAATTCTTTTAGTGGGGGGATGAAACCAATGAAGAGACCTCTAAGGTACAAGAGGTACTAAGAGTTTGGAACTAGGAGCTAAGACACAGCTGCCCCTGTGTCCCTGGGCAGGTGCTGGGGAAGAAAGCCTGTGTCTGGGTTAGTGACTGGCAAAGCATCTGGTGACTTGAGGAAGGCACCAAGTTGGTCTGTATGTCAAAGGGAGGCAGCAGGACCTGGGTTGTGCCTCTGTCCCTTCTGGAGGACCTGACAATTAATTCCTGACAGCATCCAGGGTCATGTCCCTGCCATGGGCACATCACTGAGTCTTCGTGTTCAGTGTCCCCTTGTGCTGCTCCACTAGTGACCGGATCCACTGAGAAGTTTTCTGTCTGGCTTCCTCCCAGCTGACAGGTGGCTGATAGCCCAGATCTCGCTGAGCTTTCTTGTAGGAGAAGGTGAACACACTATTTGACAGTGTGACCAAGTGGCGGTTAAAGGGAGACTGGTAGTTGTATATTGGATGCAGTAGGAAGATCACAGTTTCCAGTAGGAAGGCAAGCCAGGATACCACAGGCAGAGGAAGGCTCCAAATGGAATCAAGGTGCAAGGCCCAAACTTTGTTCCAGAGGCAACTTAAGTCATCATAGCTTTGGTGAGGGGTATCATCTGAGATGTAGTGGAACTGTCATTGGATGCTTGGTGACTTCTTGGGGTCTTGTAGGCCCCTGGCAACCATAATGTGTTCCCAGGTAACATTACCCACATATACTGGGTTGATTGTGGAGAATTTGCCAGCAACATCCAGAATAGCATTGATTTTGAAGGTCCTAACAATTGTGCCAGAAAGGAATGTGCTTCCCTCCCCATAAATGTATGTGGCCTTAAGGCACAAGTTTGCAAAATGCCACCATTTTTCAGGATGCACACATTGGCTGCCAGCACTGCTTTCTTGCCCATCTTTTTGCTATATGGGTAGGGATTAGGCCATGTGCTTTCATGACTCTCTTCCTTGCAGCCATTCTGGATGATCTCCTTGTAGGAGTTGGGCCCTGAAACATGAACTGAGTTGGTGTAGATGAAGGCTGGCATACCAGCCTGGAAACAGGCCTCTAACAGGTTCTGGGTACCTAATCACAGACAACACACTGTTACTATAATGAAATAAACCAAAAAGTCCACATGATTACTGTTCATTTCCACCTTGATCCCATTTCCCTGGTTCATTCTTTCCTGTTCCTGGATCAGCACGGCCATGGTGTGTGAACATAACCAATAAAAGTGACAGGAGTGGCATCTACTATCTGGGAGCCAAGGGTTCTAGACTTTGAGCCTTTACAGAGATCTCTCTGTTTGTCTGTGTTTCTGTCTGTGTCTCTCTGTCTCTGCCTCTCTGTCTCTGTGGGTGGGTGTGCATGTGTGTGTGTGTGTGTGATGTGTGATGTATGATGTGTGTATGTGTGTGTGTGTGTGTAATTCTGACCAAGAACTTTAATTCTGGAAAAGACCAGAGTATTTCTAGTCTATGATTTGTCAATACAGTTTTAAAGATACAATTTCTCATTTCATTATTGGGAAGCAATTTTCAAATTAAGAAAAACATGCAGCCACATACAAGGACAGCTGAGATTCCAGATGTTAAGTGCCACACTCAGTTGCACAGAGGCAACTGAACACTGACATGGACATCATATCTCTGGAATTGTTCTCACCAAGTGAGAGCTATAGAAATTGTCACAAAGACCACCCCTAGTGACCCAGCAACGGTTGCCTAGCTGTGTGGAGATTTAACATTTTCTGTGACTGAGGTATCCATTTCTTCTGCAACACCAGAAATTCTCTCTTCCTTGCCGTGTACTCTGAGGTTTGAATTTGGCTTCCTTATCTTTTCATTTCTGGTTTTATCTCAGGTTGGGTTTGCTTTAGCCGTTCCATGTCCACTTTCTTGCCTTGAACTGTTTTAATCACGTCCCTCACTGTTCCTTTGTGATTTCATAGACGTCAGTAAGGGTTTTCCACATCCTCTGGGAGGTCCTTGAACACATTCAGAATTGCTTCTTTGAAGTCCTTGTGTTTCCATGCTGGTGTCTTGGCCTCTGGGTTTGTGATGACTGAGGTGATTTTAGGTGTTGATGTCTGGTCTTTGTTGTGTGGGTGCTTTGTTGTTTGGTTTCTGTTGCCCTCTCTTGATCTTAGGAGAGTGTTGAGGTTGTGGTTTCCTGGTTGACTTCTGCAGATTGATGGTGGCAAAGAGGAATAGAGGTGGGCTAGGAAAAAGGCTGAAGAGTTGCTCCAGGATATAGCCAAGGGGATCCTGTCTACATCAAGTGATGGGGACCCCGGGAAGTTGGAGGTGTGATAGAAAGTGGGTCTTCTGTAAGTAGGCTGACCTAAGGCAAAGAAGAATCTGGAGAGACGCTCTTGAATGGGCTAGGGGACCCTGGGTCTGAAGCAAGATTTGGAGTCTCCAGTGAATGGAGCTGAGGTGAGAGGAAGGGACTTGTATGCAGGTTGTTATGTATCTGAGGGTGAGAGTGGAGAGATCATAATGGAGGACAGGAAGGAGAGGGTGACTCCCCTGAGTCCCAGCCAGATGTAGCCACTGGGGTCCCAGGCACAAAGTGCTTCTTGGTATTGGGGGCTGATGGGAAGGGATGGGGAAAGGCTAGAAGTGTGTCAGGAGTGGGGTGGGCAGTGAGAGGGTCCACAGGAAGAGGCAAGCTGGGTCTGCTGC
>CABHPH010001365.1:0-10799 GCA_902168325.1 Peromyscus nudipes | reverse complement strand
AAGTGGGCAGGGACCTGCCTGTGAGGGGGCTCACCCCTTAGTGCTGGACAGCTCTATAAAAGAACTACATTCCAGGAACAGTTCAAGAGGCCCCAAAATGAATGATGGGTGTCCTTCCGATGGCAATTGCTCCACCAAGGCAACAAGACTGGGCTTTGTTGGTTCTGTGTATGACCTGTTGGTTCCAGAACCCTGGCTAAAGCCCAAAGGACACTTAAGAACAGCCCAGAGATTGCAAAGCCCAGGACAAGGAGTTGGGGTGCCTTGGTTCTTGCTGGCTTGATCATTGCCAGGCTACAAAGGCACTATCCTCTGGAGACTCTTCCTCACCTGTGAAGGACCAGGCTACCAGTCCCTAAGGCCAGGCCGTGTCCGCCAGAACTACCCAGGCCTTACCTTCATTTTTTTTTCTCCTTTGCAGTCATAAAATCCAAGTCAAACTCCTATTGGGGGGTCACAGGAATCTGTCTGCAAGAGACAAGGCATGTCTTCAAGACCATCACCAAAGAAGACAACCTGAAAGGTGTGTGTTTTGTCCCTAGGGTGTCAGATATATATCTCCCATGAGGCTCCCAGGTTCTACTTGGCTGTGGAGTCAAACAAGCTACAGGTTCTTGCTATGTTACGAATTCCAGAGAGAGGCCCCTGCCTCTCTGGCTCCCAGGAGACATCTCTGAATACTGCAGCCTGTTCATAAACAGGACAAAAGAATTGCTTGGCTGGGTCTTGGTTCCAGGTCTCTACCTGTCAATGTCATTGAAGGGGACTCCCACACAGCAGGGGCTCCCTTCCAGACCCTGGATTAGGCACAAAGCACACCCAAACACCAGTTTTCACAGAGAGATAGTCTATTAAGCTGGGAAGAAATGTCGAAGTGGCTGCTTTCTGACTCAGGCAGAAAAACAGCATCAAATGATCTTGCAGGTGTCTCTTAAGAAGATTAAAGGAAAGGTTTGTGTTAGAATGAGCTAGGATGCGTTCATAAAGGAGATAGAAGATGAGGGAGAAGGGGAAGGGCAGAAGGGAGATGGGACAGGGATATTTATCCCAGAAGGACAAAGTACTGTCTCTGGATAGAAAGGAGACAGACATGGAACATAGGCAAATGCCTGGTTATAAAGGTGTTATTCTGAGTTGTTTAATTTTAATTGAACATGTTAATTAGGTGAGCCAAAGGGGGCTTCTGATGGCTGGACTTTGGTTGTCAGCCTCAGGAGGAAGAAGTGGCCAAATAGGAGACTAGATCTTGATGGCTAGCTTTAGGAATGTAATCTAAGGATTTTTAGCAAGGCAGAGGGAATAGGGGAGAAGGGCAAGGCCTGTCAGAGACACATGCTCTAGTGGACTAGTGTCCTTTCAGTCACCATCTCTCAAATGAATAACTAAAAGGCAGGAAGGAGGAACCAAAACAGCCTGCCCCTGGAGTTCTGAAAATGGCACCCTTTCTGGAGACACTCTGAGTTTTAGAATGATTAGCACTGCTCTAAGCAGGTACTTTTGAATCTTCCGAGATAACTGTTATTGCTGAAATTACTAAGGCCACTCCACGTAGTTAAAAGGAGATTTATTTAAAGGCGTAACTCACAAATGAAGGGATAGGTAGATGATGGGTTCTGGAAGAGACGCAGCGCAGTCCGGCGGTGTTCTCTGGAGAACTTTCCTCGGTCTACCTCTCGCGTCCAGGTCCAGGAAACAAGAGCGCGCCGCGCATCCCGATCTCAGGTCTTCAGGCCCTCCCTTGGCCCCGCCTTGTAGGCGTGATAGTATGGAAGCCTCATTGGGTATTGGAACTTCCAGACCAAAGCTGGAGTGGCTACCCACTACATCTCCCCCTTTTTGTCTAATTAAGAAGGTTCTAACTTAATACAAGATTATATACAAAGGAATGGTTATCAAATATTGTCCAGGAGTAATGAAGGATAATGACCTAGATAAGATGGGACTATAATCAGTGCAAACGATATCAAGCAAGAAGCACATACTAAAATCCAGAGATATATAGAGCATAGGTAAATGGCATGTTACAAAGATCATTCCAAAAGGTGTCCTATCCTAAAGGACCTGAATCTAATACTTAATATGTTTTATCTAAGATATTATATATACTAATTTGTAACTATAACTGCTAGTCTTCAATCCCATCAAAGACCTGAGAAGGAATATAATGGTACCTGAGAAATGGTAGATGGATGCAAGCACTTTCGAGAATCTTGCAAGAGTAGACCGAGACAGCTGACAGCCTGGACAGTCACCTAATGTTTCTCAGCATTGTTGGTGCATTCAGATTGGCTACAGGCCTGGAGTATCTGACAGACCATTTTCAGAAGCAGGAATTCTGAAAGACCATTTTACCCTGTCTTGGCAGAGTACAGTGGTCGCTTTCCTTGTGTCCCACTTGTCCAGAAAGGACAGCATTGCATTCGTACTGTCAGCAGTAAAGGCAAGGGCAGTTCTTTGCCCAGTAGGCCATCTTGTGCCAGGAAGACAAACTTCCAAATGGAAATGTCTTAGAAGCCCAACGTTCTCTTGGGATCATATTGGTGCTGCCAGGAGCAATTGTGTCTCACGCCAACAGAATTCTAAGTTATTTAAATGCCATATTCTCTAGGTCTATGAAGTGTTTGAAGATTACCTGTCCATTCGACCTATGTATCTGTAAATCTAGATAACCTAACTAACGTAACTATAGAGATGACAAGCATAGGTGACTATAAATCTATAAGTCTTATCTACCTAAATAACCTAAGGACTAAGGCTTCATGTAAACAAGGTAAACAGTCTATAAGCAAATGTACGGTAAAGGACGATGACTTCAGAATTGTGACAATACACAAAATATCTTTAACAGAGGTAGGAATGTATAGTGCAATATGCAATATGACAATAATCTTAAATATATATCAATATACAGAATATCCTAAACAGAAGTAGAACATACATAAAGTATGACAGATATAAATTTACATTTGCATCAATATACAAATATTTCAAATAAGAGTAGAAATATATGTACATTATAACAAATTTAGTTCTGTATTTGTATCAATATACAAATTATCTTATACATTTGTATCAACATAGAGGGATCCATAACAGTGCAAATCATCTAAGGCTGCTATTTTACAAAATTTGTTTACTAGTATATACAATAATCTACCATAATATCTTATACCTATCCATTCCATTTCTTCTTTTCCTTTTTTTTTTTTTGAGAATACTGAGTCAAATATTTTCTTCCATCCCCAACCCTATAACCATCATCCATAACCCTGAGAAATATGAAACCTACCCACTACAAACTGTACCTGACCTTGCCCACAAATCCAAAGTTCAAACAACCATTGGAGGGTTTTGTACTGATTCATCTGTTGATGCTGGAGTTCAAGCCCAGGACCTCTGTCTGCTAATCCTGTGCTCTGCACCTGAACGGTTATGCCCAGATCTCAGGTACCCCCAAATGACTACCATGGAGACTGAATCACATACGTAAAAATAAAGAGCCTTTATTTCAACCTCAAGCTTGGTCTTTCCATCTAGTAACTCTGAGAATTGATAATTAAAAATCTTTGCATGGGTAAATTAAAAGAAACCCTATGGCATGATTCCATTTTGGATTGCCAACACTTTTATTTAGTCACATGGCTATTTGCTGTTTTCCTAGAGTTAGAGAAGGTGGACATCATGTGACTTTACCATCTTTGGTCAGTCAGTCACATGTCTGGCAGCCATCCTTGCTAGGGTTAGAAAAGATGAATGTTGCATGATTTCACTACCATCTTGATCAATGACCACGTGGAGTGGGCCTACTAAGGAGGCAACAACAATTTTCCAAGATATGTTGGATTTCGGTGAACTTTTGTATGATAATTCATGTCCTGTCCTGAAAACAAGATTTAAAGAACATAGGATTTAAAAACAATGGTTGTTTAATAAGATATTAAATCTGCACCCCAATGCTTGTATACACAAGAATGCACCTTGATTTGGTTAAACTTCATAATTTAAAAGTCACCCAGGTGATGACAGCTTTATAGACATTAGGGGATCATGGAGAACAGCTGAGGGTTGCAAATGTATGGCAAGGTTAGAATTCCAAAGAGAGTCCAGTTGCAAGAGTGGACCTTAACAGTTTTGGAAATGCCAGTGTCAGGTGATAATCACCAGAAGCACCAGCCACAATGAAATGGAGCAGGCTGAGATCTAGAAGGCAGGCTATGTATATGCTGCTGAGGGTGGGGCCTAAGAGAAGATCCAAACCTCTCAAAAAAAGATTGTGAATGAATCCCAGATATTGAACGTTGGGATTGTTTGCACTATTGGAGCTTGGTTTTGCCTTATACTGATTGTGGTTATGCCATACTTTCTCCTTCTTAAAACAAAAAAGGGTACTTTATTTTTGATATTGCAGACAGACATTTGAGAGATTTCAAACCTTTTTTTAAAACTTATATTTAAATTTATAAGGCTATGGGACATTTTATGTTTATGAAATGTTTTATTTTGTTAATATTTGGACTTAAAATAAAAGGCTAAAAATTAGGGTCACAGCCATAATCACCAAACACTAACCAGAAACTATGGTGCTCATTTCTTGTGATGCAGCCATACAATGACCTAAGCAGTCTGTCAAAGTGGTTGGAGAAACTTCTGAGACTATGAGTCTCAGCCTTTGGGGGATTGAAAAACCTTTTTACAGGGGTAACCTAGGACCACCTGCATGTCAGATGTTTTCATTGAGATTCACAACAATGGCAAAACTGTAGTTGTGAAGTAGCAATGGGAAAAATTTTGTAGCTGGGGGTTACAACATGGTGAACTATATTGAAACGTCAAAGCACTGAGAAAGTTGAGAACCAGTGGCTGAGAGAATGTCTCTCCCTACTCAAGGTCTATTCAGGCTTAAGAATGTATTTCTAACCTCTTTGTCTTTGCTAACTTTGTTAAGCTTAAGCTATTTGGATAAACTGAGTCAAATAAATGTTTTGTATTGATACTAAAAGGAGCTTCAACTGAGAAATAGTTGTTGTTAAGGCTCATACTTAACACAGATAAAACTACAAAGTCCTTTTCCCAAGGTCAAGCTCCCATTTCCTCAGGGGACTGGAGAAAGTTCTTTCTTGCTAAAAAAGGAGTCACCCTCCTTATCTCTGGTGAAAAGAACTTGTGGCCCTCCCATTAACCTATGGCTGTGGTGCCTAACAACTTGTCAAGGGCAATGCTATCCCCTAGGCTCCCCCCTGTTCCCATTTTGCTCTGGGCCTTTTCTCTTGTCATTTTTCCTTGCCTGTCCACAAGACAGTCTTAACAGCTTGATACAAACTTGTTTTGTTTTTACCCATGGAATGGCTATTTTGTTTTGGTTTCTTTACTGAGCCCATTATCTATGATTAAAAGATTTTATTTTGATACTAAAAGAGCTTCAATTCAAAATCATTGTTTTTAAGGTTAAACCTGACAGGAATGGAATGTAAAGTCCTAGTCTTAGAAAAGTTGCTTACTTATTGCAGACTGTTAGGGAACATAAGTTAATAGTCAGCCATCTTATGAATGATCAAGTTATTTAATGGTAGTTATGCTAAGTACTGATATAATTAATTACAGGGACAAGCCTTACTTATTCCCCTGTATATGTTTTCAGTGTTAAACTTAAAACAGGTAACTAGAAAGAAAGTTGTCTATTCAGGAAGCTCTCAAATACTTCAGAGAGCTGTAGAATATGGCATTTGAAATGTTGATTAAAAAGCTCATTATATCAGACATAGACTCTCAGATCCTAGCAGTGACTCCAGGTCTCCAAAGAAGATTATGGGGTACCAAAATGTCTACACCTAGATTGTGACAATGCTGACCACTGGGCAAGATGCCTTGATGCAACCCCTGCGGCCAAGATCCAGCCCAGACTGTGGACAAGCAGCAGGACACTGAAGAATTGAGTGTACCACTTTTGCCTAAACAAAGTAAGATCAGTCTTCCCCGTGTTCCTTTTCTACAGGAAAAACTTTCACCATAATGGGCCTGGTGAAGACTGATACTGTTCTGATACTTCTGCTTCCAATGCTACAGAGACCTGGGTATAGCTAACTAGGAATGGACTGGTCTCTGTGGCTAACTGGGAATGGACTGGTCCCTGTCATTTTTAAATAGATTAGGAAGCTGCTTGGTCTGCACTCAGGTATAATTTATCCTTCTCAGTTCTTGGATAGTATTGACAGCTAGGTTAGCTCTGACTTTGTCAGCTTGGCAGCATTAAACAGCATTAAACACAAAGCTATAGCCAGCTTGTTAGCTCATTTTATATATAAAAATCAAGGCTTGCTTTTTCTAAACCTACTATGTCTTTTGTTAAAAAAAATGTTCTAGGATATGAAAGTCTATGCAAATTTTGAGTGTCTAAGAATGTTAAGATATATGAAGGTCTGAGGATATGAAAGCTTATAAGGTTTGAGGGTCTTAGAAAATGGTTTAAGATGTAAATGCATGCTATAAAGATATAAATGTGTGATTTAAGATATGAGAAATGTTTTAGATTGTTCTCCCTTTGTATGGTATAAAAGTTTGGAGCTTAACATTTAATAGAGTTCTGATAAGCTGGTAGAGCAGTGACTACTTACTGTTCAGTCACAAGCTCAAGATTTTAGATTTATTTTGGTTGTCAACTAAATATAAACTTAAAGGTGATTCTAAGACCACCCTGTGCAATCTATACCTGGCTCTCAGGACACAAGGAAAGTATACATGCTTTTAACCCATATTTGTAGTTTTTACTAGAACTCTAACATATGAGTCCATTCCTGCTGTTTTATAGATACTCATTATCTGCTTTGTCTATGATATGGATTTTGGTATAGATTGGTAATACTAATATAGCTAAAACTTTTATGTCCTTTGTAAAGAATTTGTATAGGCTTCAGAGGACCAAAAAGTCATAAAACTAAGATCCACTTCACAGAGGTCAAAAGGACTCCAGATAAGTATAGCCTAAATTTTCCCTATCTGTCTATTCTTGTGGATAGTATTTTTGTCTCTCCTGGTCTTAGAACTCCTCCCTTTTCCACTTATTATGTTTAAAAGTTCCAAAAAGTTCATAAATTTTCACTTTTGTTCCTACTTTAAATTTGTCTCAACAGGTTTTCACTTGGCTGACAGAAACATCCAAGCATCAGTTGCTAACTACTAGCTCTGGACTTGCTAAAAGCTAATGTGGACCAGCTCAACCAATTTGATTGTTCCCTGTCTCTACTGCTGGGTCAGATAACCACATACACTGCCCAGATTTTGACTAGCCTTCCAGATTTTGACTAGTCTTTCAGCCTTTTTGGGCCCTGACAACTATGCCCCTGTATCAGCTGGAAGCAGTTACAGAGGACAATACATTTTCCTGAACTCCCTGTCCTTAATAAATTGAAATACTGAGTCAAAAAGAAACTCCCTGGCATAGAGAACAAAATTGCTAATTATTATGCTTATTGACATACCAGGAAAATGGCCCAGAATTGTCAATTGATGGGTTCATTAACTAAAATAATTCTGCAATAAGATAAGACACTTGACCTTCTTTATGCAGAAACAAAGAGGTATTATATGGCCTTAAGAAATTATTATTTCTATATAAATTATTCAGGATTATAATCTGGTTGTATGCAAAGATTAGAACTACAGGGCATGAAGAATGGTAATAGACGAAAATGTCACTGCCCTAGAAAAATCTGTTAGCTAATAGTTCTTAGTTCCCAATACGCTTGAGCCCCAGGACAGATAGGACTCATGATTGAGTCCTGTCATTGGTACTTGTGAAGGGGGGTCTATGGGGCCTGGGGCAGTTGCCATGACAAGCTTAATAAAAACCAGTAAAAAGTAGGCCTGAGTTTACTGGCAGTTATCAACTGGATCCAGGAAAAACCATAAGCTGACCCCACCTAGGGAGGGCCAGCAACTAAGGGGAAATACCTCCAAACAACCTCAATACTATAAGAAGGGAGGCAAGATAAAAAGAATGCCCATGTGTCTGAGGCCAGCGTGAGATACACCGTGAGCTTCTGAAAAACAGGGGCTACAGTGTCTGTAGACACTTGCCTATCTCAGGAAAACAAAAGACAAGAAGGAGAGAAAACATTCAGAGGTAGACAAGTCTGGGCAGCAAATAGAAACAAGTTTGAAAGAGGTAACATGTGCAGCAAGGCTCACCATTAGCCCCTCAAGTGTTTGCTTCTACCAGCAGCATCCAATTACAAGCATCTTCACGATGAACAGAAGACCACTGCTTCTGCAAGTTCACCATGACAGTGCCCACTACTTTAAGGATACAGGGTCATGCTGGCCCAAGAATCAAACCCTACCAAAAAGGGATGAAAAGCAGAGAAGAGAGATGTGAGTCCTGCCTGGGGAAACACAGACTAAGGAAGGCCTCTAGGAGAAGACACCCAAGGAAAAGATTCTTAGAGTTCATCATCCAAGGTGCACACAATACACTCAGCCCTGTCCTTCAACACAGTCACAAAGGAGCCCTTTGATCTCTTCCTTGGGTAATGGACAGATGTTTACAGCTCATAAAAAAAGATCAACTGAAATGGTTTCTCATCCAAGTTTCCTCCACCTAGGTTTTCCTCTCCTTCCTATCCAAGGCTACTGACTCTATGTACAGTGAATGCTAATAGGACACTTTCAGCTGGAAGATGACACCTCATAGGATCACTAGACACAGCTTCTTATGAGTAGCACTGCCAATACCCTGGAAAAGACCTCATGGGAAGGGGTACTTTCATACCAGGATTGCCTCCATTCACTAGTCCACACCTCAGCTTCCATGACTACTGTTGGTCTGCTGACATCCTCTCCAACCAATTCCAACTTTTAGCTCAGAATCCAACCTTCCCATTGGCTGCTGCCCCATTTATGACATCATTTTCCCTCCAACCCTACCACCACCTGGTAGGTTCTTGGGATTTCCATGGTGATGCCTGTAAACAAATTTGGATCATCACAGGTCACCTGTGCCCAGTGACCAGTAAGTACTGTCTGATACCAGACACACTTGCCACTCTGGTCAGCTGAACAGACGAGAACAACCAATTCTCTTGCTCCATTGTACTGTGGATTGCTGATACTTTCCCTCCAAACATGGCAGGTAAGGAAAGAAACTTTAAAACATTTCTTTTGATCACTTCTCCCTTATTTTTAATATGCTTTTAAATCTTTGTTTAATGGGGACTCTATTGATGTTGATATCTCCAGTTGATTGTTATATTTAGATTTGGATCTTAGCAGTGGTTAGAAAACATGGCAATAAAAGAAGACAAATGGAAGAGATGACTCTGGAGGTACACAACGGTAGTTTGAAACTGCATGTTTTAGATAACACAGAGTTTAAATAAAAAGATACAAGACATCATATCCCAAGCCATTTTTAGGCAACCACACTGTTGAGATCAGTCTAGGTAAAGGTTCCCTGCCAAATATAGGAAACCATATCCTCTTCTGATCCCTGGCTCTTAAAATCTATCCAGCCCATCTTCCACAGCATTCCCTACATCTTATGAGCACTGGTTGTGTTGGATCTTATCAGCTGAAGCTGGGTACTCCATAGTGAGTAGTTCTCTGGACAAGAAGTGACACACCAATGTGTAGGGAAAATCTCACAATAATTTCCAACTAAAATAGTAACAAGAAATTAACAGTTACTGAGGAAGTATTCATTTAAGAATCAATTTAACCAATTATTAAATTAAGAAACAATCTTATTAAGAGATGAACCCTATACTACATTAGTAATCCCAAGTTGTCACACAAAACACACGCAAGCCTCAACTTGATAAGCTAGATTTTGTTGACTCCCCAGGGGAGGCTTTATTTAACCTCTCTGAAGTGTGGATGGGGTGGGGGAGTAAGGAGCAGGAAGAGGGTATGGAGGGGAACTGTGGTTGGCATGTAAAATGAAATCAAAATAAAAAAGAAAGTTCAGAGTAGAGATAAGCTTGGTGGACATGGAAGTACCTATGATCCAGCACTCTGGATGCAGAGTCAGGCCTACCTGTGTGATTTCAAGGCCAGACTGATCTAGATAGAATCTATATCTTCCTTGAGTAGAGATAAGTAAAGATATGCACAGAACAGAACAAAGGCACATGCATGAGAAGTTGTCTAAGGTTCTCCTACTTTAAACACTTCTGTTCTGGGACACAGGTTTGAGGCAGTGCCACAGCAGGTATCAGAACAAGACAAAGCAGGGCAAAGAAGGGTGTTGCTAGGTCAGAGCAAGAGTCAACGTGAATCAACTAGGAAGTCCATGCCCACACAAGAAAAACAGGCAGCTCACTAAATGAATGTCATCCTATCCATTACCAAGAATCATTCTGAACCATTTTTTTGGGATATGAGAGGGAACATAGGCTTTGACTCTCCCAGACACTACAAATTGTAGATAAGACAGCTTGTGAGTGTTACAGCTCTGGAGGGGAAAGTACCCTGACTTTTCCAGAAATCAGGCTTTACCTGGAGCTGCAATAGGACAGTTCTGGAGGGTGGATCTGTAATAGGAAAGCTCTGAAGGCTGGAGCCACAATAGGACAGCTCAGATCTGGGGGGAAGATACCCTGATTTGTCAGGAAGCCAGGCTATACCTAGAGCTGCCATAGGACAGCTCTGGAGGGAGAGGTATCCTGACTTGTCAGTAAGTCAGGAGATACCTGAAGATGGGGGTGGGATGGGACATGGTCTCCCTGCAGGATGTAGCAATCCTGCTCCTCTCCGAGAGAGAGCCTTCACAGCTGAACCTCACTCTGCCTTCACTTAAGAGTTCTGCT
>CABHPH010001364.1:0-12179 GCA_902168325.1 Peromyscus nudipes | reverse complement strand
ATTGAAGACTCTGACATTAATCCGCACATGTATGAACACCCAATTTTTGACAAAGAAGCCAAAACTGTACCATGGAAAAAAGAAAGCATCTTCAACAAATGGTGCTGGCATAACTGGATGTCAACATGTAGAAGATTACAAATAGATCCAAATCTGTCACCATGCACAAAACTTAAGTCCAAGTGGATAAAAGACCTCAACATAAATCCAGTGACTCTGAACCTGATAGAAGAGAAAGTAGGAAGTAGTCTTGAATGTATTGGCACCAGATATCACTTCCTAAATATAACACCAGTAGCACAGACACTGAGAGCAACAATTAATAAATGGGACCTCTTGAAACTGAGAAGCTTTTGTAGGGCAAAGGACACGGTCAATAAGACAAAAACGACAGCCTACAGAATGGGAAAAGATCTTCACCAATTCCACATCTGACAGAGTGCTGATCTCCAGAATATATAAAGAACTCAAGAAACTAGACATCAAAATACCTAACAATGCAATTACAAAATGGGCTACAGAGCTAAATGGAGAATTCTCAACAGAAGTAGCTCAAGTGGCCAAAAGACATTTAAGGAATTGCTCAACATCCTTAGTCATCAGGGAAATGCAAATCAAAATGACTCTGAGATATCATCTTACACCTGTCAGAATGGCTAAGATCAAAAACACTGAAGACAGCGTATGTTGGAGAGGATGTGGCACAAGGGACTATTTCATGTAATTGTATAAGTATCGAAGTTAATTCTGACATATCAGAAATAAGTTCAGTGGTGCAATATGTAAGACAACTCTTTCTGCATAGTAAGAGTCAGTAATTATATTAAGAGGTTCTAAAAAAAAATCTAATAATACCATGAGAATAGCATACAATTCGAATTTCTGAATTGAATCATAAGGGCTTTGAACGAGTTTACTTGTTTTTCCTGACCTATAACCTGCCTTTCCTGATTTATTTGCATCAACATAGAATGTAGAGGCTCCAGAAATTGGGAGCCCCTGTATGAGCCCCTTTTACTATATGAGGTAAATCCAATTTGTTCTTTTATAAACTAAAATCTCTTGGGTTTTGGATATTTGTTAATTATCTCTCCCAAAAAATTACTGCAAGCTCTTTGCTAATTTTCATTTTCTGCCCACAATGAAGTATTAGTAAAAGGTACTATAATTTCTACTGGGTCCATTCCTGTCAATTGATGAAGTCTTAATTTTCCCTTTAGAATCAACCCAGAAACCTTCTCCACATATGTCTTTAATTTTTTACTCTGTTTGAGTGGTGAAAGTATCCACTCTAAGACAATATCTTTTCTATTCATTAAAATCCCAGTAGGGGAATGCATAGAGGTTAAAATAACCAGGATGCAATCAAGCTCCGGATCCAAACGATCCACATGTGCATCCTGTAACATCTTTTCCACTAAAGCCAATTCTCTCTCAGTTTCAACTGATAATTCTCTTAGACTATTTAAGTCCTTGTCACCTTTTAAGGTTTGAAACAAATTACTCAGTTCTTGAGTTGTTACTCCAATAGTGGGCCTTTAGGTAATGTCTTCTAGCAATTTTTGAAAGTCTTTAAGAGTCTGCAATTGATATTTCCTGATTTGTATCAGGTTGAATTTTTGTAAACCTATTTTATATCCTAAGTAATTAATAGAATCTCTTCTTTGTATTTTTTTCAGAAGTAATTTGTAATCCTCAGCAAGACAAAATTTTCTTTACTTCTTCAAACATGTTTTCTAAGGCATCTACATTTGAATCAGCTAATAAAATACAATCCATATACTGGAAAATTATAGATTGAGAAAACTGTACATGAATTGTTTTCAAGGGCTGTTGTACAAAATATTGGCACATGGTAGGGATGTTCAATATCTCTTGTGGGGGAACCCTCAATTGATATCTCTTAACAGGCTGAGGGAAAGGGAGAGGGAGAGGGAGAATTATTATAAGTAGGCACCCACAATGAAGGCAAAATTTTCTCTATCTTGTTGTAATGGTACAGTAAAAAAAAAAAAGCAGTCTTTTAAATCAATCACTATAATAGGCCATCCCTTAAGTAATAGAGAAGGCAAGGGAATTCCAGACTATAAAGAGCCCATTGGCTGAATCACCTTATTTATGGCTCTTAGATCTGATAACATTCTCCATTTTCCAGATTTCTTTTTAATAACAAACACATGAGAGTTCCAAGGACTGGTTGATTCATCAATATGGTGAGCATTTAACTGCTCCTTTACCAGCTGTTCTAAAGCCTGTAATTTTTCTGATGTCAAAGGCCATTGTTTCACCCAAACAGGTTGTCAGTCAACCATTTTAAAGGTAGGGTTGTTGGTACCATTGAAATACAAACAGCTTTTGTGCCCTGTTTATGTACAGCTTGAATGGTCTGTGATTGTCCTTGATAGTATCTTTTGATATTTCTCCCAGAAGCAGTCCTTATTTTGTAGTTCATTTCTGAGATTGGGGGGATGTTAATCTGTGTTTTCCATTGCTGCAATAAACCACATCCCCATAAATTCATTGTTATGTTAGCCTCATATGGTTTCAATGTTCCTGTCTGTCCTTCCAGCCCTATACACTCAACCCATCTTGCACTTTGTTTTACTTGAGACAAACTGCTAATCCCTAAAAGCTGAACATTCACTTCCTGAAGAGGCCAACCTGGGTGCCATGATTTTGGTGCAATTATTGTTACATCTGCACCTGTGTCTACCAAACCCTCAACTTCTATGCCATTTATTCATGTTTTTAACTTTGGTCTTTGATCATTTATGGAAGTTTGCCAAAATATTTGCTTTGTGGTTTCTCCCGAAAATTTTGTTTAATTTTCTGAAGCTGTTGTGGGATCCAGAGACATACGGTTTTTAACAAGAGGCATTATATCATTTAATCATTTTGTGGAGGGTTTTCCCCAATGCTGGTAGGGAATTATTGAACTACATTTGATATTGGGTCCTGCAAGAGGCCCTGCAAGATGATTCTCAATGGCAAAGGTTTACCTTGCCTGTCCCATGTTGACCTACATTCGTTAGTCCAATGCTGGCCTTTGCCATACCCTCTGCATACTCCAGAAGGTTGGAGCCTTCTCTTTGAATTATTTCAAAAATAAATATTGTTTCTAGGAGCAATTTGCCTATACCCCCTTTTAGATGACCTTGTCTACCACAATTAAAATACCTAACATTTTGATTCTTCTTCGTATTTTTAGAAAGCAGTGCTCCTATCCAAGAATCTTCATTAGAAATATGGGGGCCAATATCAACTCTATCTCTGATCCTTTCCTCTATAGGTGCTGATCTTGCCTTAAAGGCCTAATCACCCTTTTGCATTCTGCATTAAAATTTTCAAAAGCCAAATATTCAATTAATATTTGTCTAGCATCTGGATCCAATATCATTCTAGTTACAGCTGATGTTAATCTGTATAAAATATCAGTGAAAGTTTCTTTCAGATCTTTTATAATTTTAGTAAATGATTCAGTCTTCTTTCCTGATTCCTCAACCCTGTCCCAAGCAGTCAAATATGCTATATGACATAGAATCATGGTGTTATCATCCAACATACACTCTTTGCAAATCAGCATACTGACCCTCACCAAGAATTTGGTCTTGGGAAATCTCATGCCCTCTAGCGCTACCTCATTGTTCCAGGGCCCTGGCTTCCTCTCTCTACCAGGTTCATCATTGTAATTGAATACCAGCTTCTAATACTGCTGAAACAAATCCTTCCAATCTTGTGGAATAATCCTATTCCTAGTTGCCCATGAATTTAACAAAGGGTGTTAATCTTACAAAAGGTGAATGCATACCATATAAAACTACTGCTTCCTTAAATCCATTTAAGTCCAACATATATACAAGATTCCACTAAACTTGTGCATAGCCATGGGGATACATATCATCTAGTGGTTGTTGTTGAACAATAACTGGATATATTAAAGCTGGTGTTCTAATAACCCTAGGCCATTCCTCTCCAGTTTCACAATGCAATGGTATGGTAAGTTCTGCTCTAAATTCCTCTGTCTGTGTCTGAGCATCTTTCTTTTTTCATTAGTATATCTTTCCAGTGCCTGCATCCGATTAAGCCACTTGTCATATTTAGCACAAAAAACCCAACAAGGCTATTATTAGTGATAAAAACATTAATTACCACATTGATAGTATGTACTACCAGTACTATATCAATGTCAGTTAAATCATTAATCTTCCCATATTTCAAGCTTTCTAAGGCAGCAGTATACAGGGTTCTAGCTCTCTGCTTTGTTATGTTTCCCATTCGTAATGTAAAAAAAAAAAATCTTTTCAATATTATTTAATTTTCTCCTACTCTCCTAAGTCTCTCACCAATTCTGTTGACTTCTCTAGGCAAGAGGCAGCTGACTGCTAGTTTGGAGAGGTCCAGATGGCAGATGCAGCAGAGCCAGTTGGCATGACCCCTCCCTCTCTGTGGTTCTGCCACCCATTGGAGCACCAATATGTTGCTGCTGGTGGGTTTTTTTTTTTAACTCTTTTGAGGGAGGGCCGCAACCCAGCTCCCAAATAAATCACACACAGGGGCTTATTCTTCATTATAAATGCCCAGCCTTAGCTTGGCATGTTTCTAGCCAGCTTTTCTTAAATTACCTGTTTATCCTTCAACAATAGGTTTTTATCTTTCTCTTACTTCTGTAACCTCACTCTCACTCTTACTCCATGGCTGGCTGTGTAGCTGGGTGGCTGGCACCTGGTGTCCTCTCTCCTCTTTTTTTGTTCCTTCTTCCTTTCCTCCCAGATTTCTTCTTCTATTTATTCTCTCTGCCTGTCAGCCCCTCCTATCCTTTCTCCCAACTCGCTATTGGTTGTTCAGTTCCTTATTAGACCAATCAGGTATTTTAGACAGGCAAAGTAACACAGCTTCACAGAGTTAAAAAAATTCAATGTAAAAGAATGAAACACATCTTTGCATCATTAAAGAAAAGTTCCATAGCACAAATGCAACATATCTTAAGAAATATTCTACAATAGTCAATGAAAACACAGATAACTCTTCTACATAAGCCAAGAAATTCAGCCCCCACAGAGCTCAACAGAAAATGGACAAACTATAATGTTATAAATGATGTCTTAGTCTCCTTTCCTATTGCTGTGATAAAATATCCTGGGGAAAGCAACTTATTGTCTTACAATTCCAGGCTATGGCCTATCACTTCAAGAAAGGCAAGGTGGAAAGAATTTGAAGTAGTAAGTCACATGGCATTCACAGTCCTGAGCAGAGAGCAGGGCACTGGTGCATGAGTACTAGCATCTGCTCATTTTTGCCACTCCACCTAGCTTCGAATCCTCCTTCTAGGGAAGGGTGCCTCCAACAGTGGATGTGTCTTCCCACATCAATTAACAACATTAAGATAACCTCCACAGACATGCTCACAGGCCAGCTTAATCTAGATAGTCCCTCACTGAGGTGCCCAACCCAGCTGATTCTAGATTCTGTCAAGTAGATGATTAAAACTGTCACACGTGGAAACCATACTGGTTCTCTTCCTTATTAATCATTCCTTCTCATTTGATGGCAACCCTAAATGTAGAGCCCTATTTCAGAAAAGACATTTGCTTGAAGACTTTGACTTCAAAGGAAGGAATATAATCCTTATTATCCATCCCTCATTCTGTGAAACTATTTCTGAAGTGAATTATTCTAAACCCTTCCACCAAAATTTCATCTGTACACATCATATAGTTATACATAATTTGTTTATACACACTGTTTATGTAATTTTGAGAATTGATGTATGAGAACCTATGATTTCAAACATGAGAAGTTTCATGAAGTAATTAAATAATTGAAAATTATAGCTGCTGATTCCTTCTGTACTGACTTAGCAGTAAAGACATCAAAGTCTGAGCATGGAAAAGACCACATTTAGCACAATCCAGGCATGAGGGTGAGAAGAAAGACTATACAGTCCCTAGAATGTTCCATCATTTTCTTATACAGTCTTCAACTTCGGAACATGTAGCCAAAGTATATTTCAACTAGGAATATTGAATACAGTTCTCCAAGCCCTGAAAATGTGACTGTAGATAGTTACATAGCAAGGTTCAGAACCACCATTGAAATTCCAGATGCCTAAAACACAAAAGCTTTTATGCTTCTACCTACATCACTGGCATATGTCCTTTTTTAATGCTCAGCAGCTTTATATTAACACTAAAATGGACAAGCATAAAATTCTAATACAGTCGATTTTAAACACCATGACAACGTTAACATTGGTGCATGCTAATGCTTGTGAAATTCAGTGCAGGAACACCTGGAAACCAGGAGGGCTGGCCTCTTAGAATGTGTTCCTCTTGTGACTTTGGAAGCTCTGTCTCATCTATAGGCACATGCAGAGCATGGCCAGGCGTTGGAGTACAGCACAGGACAGTACAATAGAAATGCTGTTTTCCATCCTCCACAGATCCCCTCTTCCTTTAGAAAGGTCACCAGGCAAGCACTGAAACCATAAAAAGAACACAGTGAGTACCCAATAAGTGCCTGATTTACATGGATATCCTGGCTCACAGACCATTTGTCTATAAGGTGGAGGGCCCCATTGCACTACAACCCTCTCTTCAATGATCACATGTTGGTGGTCTCCAAACACATATAATGACAATACTTGTTCTTGTTATACACTCCCCCACAACTACAGCTCTTAACACTGTACAACCTAAAGACAGTGGTAGAAGGTAGTGTGTGTATTGAGCCCCTAAAATACTCCAGCATTGTTGTTGACACTGGCGTCAATTTTGATACTTTTGGAGATGTGCATCTCATCTCAGCATGTTGAGTGTAATCACTGGATATTTGTGGGGGAAAAAAGTTTTCCCATTGTCACATAGCAAAATTCAACACCACTACTGAAATTCAGATTTCTGTAACATGAATGTTTCTTTCATTCATGCATCCATATAATTCATAAATGTCCCTCTTGATGCTTATTTTACAGTAACAATAAAATAGATGATAATCTAATTCAATTTCCAGCAGGCCAGGCCAATGGTGACAGTAGCATATACTAATGCAGCCCAAATTTGATACAGAGGCATCTAGAAAACATGGACATCATAAATACGTACATTTTTTTTCATGAAAAGACATCTGAAAGATGGATTTTACACATAGGAGTATAAATAATGTGACCAAATGTTGGGGTACAGTAGAGTGGTGGGGCATTTACCTGGCTTTGGAAAGGCCCTGGGTTCTTGGCTGTTTTCTTAGCACAAAACAGGACAATAAAAAATTAAAATCAAAACAAAATCTCAGAAGTGATAAATTATGTGATCTTAAGAGGCTGGAGACACCGGGCAGTAGTGGCGCACACCTGTAATCCCAGCACTTGAGAGGCAGAGGCAGGCGGATCTCTGTTGAGTTCGAGGCCAGCCTAGGCTACAGAGTGAGTTCCAGGAAAGGTGCAAAGTTACACAGAGAAAGCCTGTCTCAAAAAAAAAAAAAAAAAGAGGCTGGAGTGCTAACACAGCAGTTAAAATGTTGCTCCTGCAGAGACCCCGAATTTGGTTCTCAGCATCCATGATGGATGACCCACAACTACCTGTAACTCCAGCTCCAGGGGCTCTGACTCTGGCCTCCACAAGTATCTGCACTCACATTTACAAATAGAGAGAAGGGAGAAGATAAAGGAGGGGGAGGGGGAAGAGGGGGGAGAGAGAGAGAGAGATGAAGAGCAAATTTAAACATAGAGGCACAACTATAATTCCCCAGTAATTTTATTTCAAGATGAAAACCTCAGATTTGTGAATGGTTACATGGCTGTCAGGGGAAATCATTGACAATTTCTTGTAGTATTTGACATGGATTTTGTTCATTGTGTGGCTCCAGTTAGTATGGGATGAAATCAATGATCATTCATGAGGAACTCTCCGTCTGGTCTCCAGAAAAATTACTGCTTTTGAAATTCCACCAAAAAAAAAAGTGAAGCCAAAACAAGAATCATACGAGTACACAAAACAACTAGTATCTTGTTTATATTCACACGAATTTTGGCTTGAAGCATTTCCTCAGAGGTAAGTGGAGGGCCACTGTCTACACTGCCACCTGAACTGTTTTCTTCACAGTTTGGTGGTTGCCAACCACGCACACAGTGACAATGGCCTCTGTTGTTACACACCCCTCTGTGATTACAGGCAGTGATGTCGCATGTAAAATTGAAGGTTTGATGAAAAACACAAGATTGGCGTCTACAGTATTTCCCTGGGCCACAGGTTGCACCATCCACTACAAGCCCCACACTTGGAATATCTGCCCCATAGTGTACATCATACCCAAAGCAGTTTTCTTCTTGAATATCTTGTATCCTTATGTGATGAAATGTAGTGTGCTCACCTCCACCAGGTACACAAATGACACCATCACAATGCAGCAGTCCACAAAAAATATCGTCATCTTGACATGGGGAAAGTGTGATTCCTGTTCGAAACAACTTCAACCCACATTTTCCAAATCGGTCACCTTTCGTATTTAACTGTTTATAGCATGCTGGTTTTGCATCCTTTACTTGGTATCCCAAAAGAGCTTGACACTGCAAATCACGGTCACTGCAATTTCCTGACATGCAAACTGCTAGTGGTGAGCAGGGAGTTCCATCTTGGATATAAAAATTTGGGGGGGGGGTCAATTCTGTGAGTTTCCATCACAGTATTCTGGCAGATCACATATACCAAGTTTGTCTCTGCACACAGTTCCAACGGGTGCAAATGAACATTGCTGACAGCAACCTCCTACATCACAACTACTTCCTGAAGTAAAGAGACAATTGTTTGCACAACAACTGTTACTGATACACTGTTTCAAGGAGCAACAGTCACATTGCTCATTGGAATCCACGTTGTTATCTCCACAGAGAGGAACTTCATGTTCTTCATAGTCTTGAAGATAAGTACGACCGAGAGTCATGCATGGGTCATATCCAGTTATCCTAATTTGTATTTCAGCCTGGGAACAATTGCTCATCATATCTGTAAGACCAGGAAATTCATTCATGACACAACTGCTTCTTCTGAAACAAACACAGCCTGGTGTATCATGGTGTAAACCCAGACTGTGACCTAGTGCATGACACGTAAGAGTTGTACCCAGAAAAAAATGCAAGTTTAATATATATATATATATACTACTCCTTTAGATTTTGAGCATGCATAATTCTGCATGGCTGCATAATCTACACCTCCGTATTGCACTCCTGCTAAAATAACATAAGAGGTGGGCTTGCTTCCTTTACGTTGACTTTTTTGTTCACCATAGTTTAACATAAGTTGTTGGATATTATTTCGCCACTGGTCTATATCCACTCCATTATATGCTTGCCAAATTTCTATATAATAGGCAAAGATACTTAAGCCGGCTTCTTTATAAATGTTGTCTGCTATGTTGTTCATAATCAATACAGACTCAAGTGAGGCGGTACGGTTTCCGATGGGTCTGCTTACTTCAGTAGTTACCGTGTAGTACATTCTCACTAATTTCCTATGCACACGCCACAAATACACTGGAGCTGCCCTGGGACTTCCAGCAAGCTGCATCTCTTCAAGGAATTCATCTGCCTCCGCCACGTTCTCTTCATTGGTACACTTTTTAGACTTACGATACCCTTCGTCCACCACAAGCAGAGAAATAACATGCTCAAATTTGGAAGAAGATGCCAATGGTTTTATTTCATAAGTGAAGTCATCCACCTGTAGCATGCCATTCAGACCTCCTTTGCAGGTATCTAGTGTAGCGCGGGACCCAGGGACCCCTTCCAGGTAGCTGTAGAAGTAACAGTCTCGAGGAACAAATGGGTAGTCCTCCTGCTCTGCTCCTTGATCATTAGTAGTGTATACAGGAAGATTTTCAGGAATCATATTCTTCTTGAGTTTCATGTGGACCACGTGTCTTTGTCCTCTGAAGCGCATGCTATAGGTGAGCTGGTCTGGCCTATCACTTCCACCCATTCTTTGGGGAACCTTCCTGGGGATCACAACTTCAGAGGTAGTGAAGCGCCATTTGGGTGGGCCCTGGGAGCAACAGACAGGGCGCAACAGTACCCAGAGCACAGATAGCCAGAGAGAACCTCCCAGGAGGACTTGAGTCCAGGTAGATGCCCGGAGGAAGGGGGCCATGGACCAAAGCAAATGTGGTCCACTGGAAGGCAGACAAGACTAAGACCTCAAAGTTCACACCAGGTCATGAGGAGAGCAGAGTGTGGCAAGAGGTTTACAACCTCTGATAAGTAAAGGAAGAGAAGCTGTTACCTAACAAAGCTATGCTCATCCAAACATTGTGTGCTCAGTGATCTGGAGAGCATATGGTAGGAGCCCCAGGGAACAGCAAAAAGTGGGAGGCACTTGAAGAAATGCGTGTGTGTGTGTGTGTGTGTGTGTGTGTGTGTGTGTGTGTGTGTGTGTTAAATCATCTTATATCCAAATGTGAAAACAAGTGGGAAAAAATTCTGGTTTTAGCTCAGGTAAGAATTTTCTTTGTTTCATTTTTCTTTTTCTTTTTGCCAAATACTAGATGAGGAAAGGAAAGGGTCGAACATTTATTTATGTCAGGAAACAATAGTAAAACAGTAGATGTTCCTCCACCAGGGATCTTGTGGGGAGAATTGTTGTTTGTAGATAGAGCTTCATTTGGGCATTTTTTTTGGTCTTGTCTTTTGCTTGTATATTATAATTTCTGAATTTGTGGTTTTCCGGTTTATGTGTGTGTGGGTGGGTGTACATCTATGTGTGTGTGAATATACACACATATTTCTTGTGGGTTTTTTTCAATTTGTACATTTAAATTATGGTTTATTTTCTCAAGAGAGAAAGGGCATGGAGCTGTGTGGGTGGAGAGGTGTGGGGGATTTGAAAGGAACTGGAGAATGGGAAACTGTAAGCCTTTCAAGGCACCGGTGTGGCCAGGCCCCTTCCCCAAGGACTTCTGTCAGGTTCCACCCACAGAACATTCCAACTGCCCTAAGGGCTGGACTCAGTCCTTGCCTTACAGAGTAAGAAGCCCAAACTCTGGATTAAAAAATCCCACTAGTCCCCACCCCAAGAAACTCTATATAAACCTTGCCTTCTGTTCAGTTCCCTGCTGTTTCTCACCTGAGCAGAGGCAGCCACCCTCCTGGTTTTTTCCCTCCCAATAAATCTCTTGTGTGAGGTATGTTGTGTTGTGTGACTTTGTGGTATTCCCTGGCTCCCAACTGCCAGGATGCCTTTCCATCTGAACGGTAATACTTACAGAAACCATGATCAGAATACGTTGCATGAAATTTTTTTCAATAAAAAAACTAAAGGAAGTAAAGCAACTAGAGGTGATCCATGGAATGTAAGACTACACAGATGCTATGAAAAGAAAAACTCAGGTTGTAAAGCATAATTTCTCTTCAAGTTCCAGTGAGTGATTCCAGTCCTCAGAAGGCCGTAAACATATTCTAAGCTATGAATGTTCATAGCATTATCATTTCTAAATTTATTCCAAACACTCCAAAAAGAACCACCTCTCAGTGACAGCTAAGCTTTTCCATTGAATGATCCTCTGCATTAACATCAACACATTTCTAACATCTGCAATGGCATGGGGGAATCTCACAGAGAACATGACTAGGGAAGGGAAGCAGACCAAAGATTATCCTCTATAAATGTTTTCATTTGAAGGGAGCTGTAGAACAATGCAAACTGATTGATGGGATTAGTGAGACAGTCAGTAATTTCCTCATGTATGGTGTAATAGCTCATGGAGAGACATGTCTGGAGTAGTAGAAAGTAGCAGTCAGGTATCCTCACATGATGGCCTCCAACGAAAACTCATCATGTTCATTTTAAGTGTTTGTATGTGACTGCATGCTAGGTACACTTAGATGAGTATGTCTCATGAAGTCTCTTAGTTTAGATTTTTACACCTCTTTCATCATTCACACACCATTGACATCTCAGAAGACACCTTCCTTCCCTTTAAAATACCATTTTAACACTGGATTACATGTATGTAGATTCAACTCGGTACAGAAAATCACTAACTTACCTCCTTTATTTCTCTCTCTTTTTACTCTACTTAGTTGGGATCTGACTTAGTTAGGGTTTCTATTGCTGTGATAAAGCACCATGAACAAAGACAACTTGGGGAGGAAATGATTTATTTCAGCTTACAACTCTCAGATCACACTCTAT
>CABHPH010001363.1:8840-20696 GCA_902168325.1 Peromyscus nudipes | reverse complement strand
TTGATAATTGATGAAAAAGGGGGAATGATTTGAGGTTCAAAACAATCAATATTATATTCGATAAAATCTCACATAATAGAAAAACAGTATTGATATAAAAGCTATCTCATTCTGAGCTTAATATCTTGTCCCATAAAATACACAGAAAATTATACAGTGATTTTGACTTAATGTGGCTATTAGTAAACTTACCCTGGCCTATGTCTCCACATTTGCAGTTGTTATTACTTTCATCTATTGTCAAATTGATCCTCCATTATTAAAATTCATGATTGCTGTTTGATACATTGCTATATATATATAGAGCTGATTTTCCAAGGAAATTTTTTGTGAACATTAAATTTATTCCTTGGTAAAATATTTCTAAAATCATGCCATGCATAGGACAACCTGATGTCACTCATTTGACATTGAGTAAGGTTTGAACATTTGCTAAAGGTTTCCTTCCACTACTCACATAATAAAGAATCCTTTTTTTTTTTGTATGAGTACTGGGGCAATAATTACCAATTGAGTTTGTTTTATCATGAATATTTCTGGCAATCTCTAAGTTTTGAGTTTCTGATAAAGAATTTTTTAAAATTCTGTACATATGTTAAGTTTCTTTCCATTAGTGATATGGTTAGGCTTGAATATCTGAGGACTCCATAATACTTTCCACATGCTTAATATTGTGAAGGTTCTCTCTTGTATGGATTATGTGATGGTTTCTCTCTAGTATGTATTCTTTGAGGAAATTTAAGATTTGAGCCTACAATAAAGGACTTTCCACATACATCACATTTGTAAGGTTTATCTCCAGTGTGTATCCTCTGATGAACTTGAAAATGTGATGCCTTGTTAAATGACTTGCCACATTCTTTTCAATTGTAAGGTTTCTCTCCAGAGTGTATTCTTTGGTGAACTTTAAGTTTTGAGCCTACAATGAAAGACTTTCCACATACATGACATCTGTAAGGTTTTTCTCTCGTATGTAATTTTTGATGAACTTTAAGATTTGAGCCAACAATAAAGGACTTTCCACATTGATCACATTTGTAAGGTTTACGTGCTGTGGGATGTTCTGTATGGCAAACGTGTTGCTCTGATTGGTCAATAAATAAAACACTGATTGGCCAGTGGCTAGACAGGAAGTATAGGCGGGACTAACAGAGAGGAGAAAAGAACAGGAAGGTGGAAGGAGACACTGCCAGCCGCCGCCAGGACAAGCAGCATGCAAAGATGCCGGTAAGCCATGAGCCACATGGCAAGGTATAGATTTATGTAAATGGATTAATTTAAGGTATAAGAACAGTTAGTAAGAAGCCTGCCACGGCCATACAGTTTTTAAGCAATATAAGTCTCTGTGTTTACTTGGTTGGGTCTGAGCAGCTGTGGGACTGGCAGGTGAGAGAGATTTGTCCTGATTGTGGGCCAGGCAGGAAAACTCTAGCAACATTTACCTCCAGTGTGGATCCACTGATGAGCTTGAAAATTTGATGCATTTGTAAATGACTTGCCACATTCTTTACATCTGTAAGGTTTGTCTCCAGTGTGTATTATTTTATGATCTTTAAGTGTTGACCTATGAGTGAAGGATTTTCCACATATATTACATTTGTAAGGTTTCTCTCCAGTGTGTATTCTTTGAAGAACTTTAAGTGCTGAGCCTCCAGTAAAGGACTTTCCACATACATTACATTTGTAAGGTTTTTCTCCAGTGTGCATTCTCTGGTGAACTTTAAGTGTTCAGCCTCTGGTAAAGGACTTTTCACATTCTTTACATTTGTAAGGTTTATCTCCAGTGTGGACCCTCTGATGAACATGAATATTTGAGGTATTGTTAACTGACTTGCCACATACTTTATATTTACAAGATTTTTCTCTAGGTTGAATCCTCTGATGAATATGAAGTGTTGAAGACTTGTCACAAGCTCCACATAGGAAAGGTTTTTTTCTAGTATCAGTTCTCTGAGAAAGATGAAGAGGAAACCCATTGGCATAGGACTTGCCATACTCAGTACATTTGCAAGCATTCTCTTCAGTGTGAATTTTACAATGACTGCTATATTTTGATGCATGTGAAAGAAACATGTCATGCTCTGGACATTTGTATGATTTTTTTAATCCTATGGATTTTATAATGCTCCTTATGTACTGATAACATAGAAAACAACTTTCCACATGTTTTACATTTGAACATTTTTTCACCCGTATGAACCACATTAATTCTGAAGAGGTCTGAGCATCTTCTGTAACTCCTCCCAAATAAGTTATATTTTTGTCCAACAGATAATCTTGGATTACCTTCAAATTTTGAAGGGTGGGTGAAATACTGTCTACATGGTTTAGATTTTGGTTGTTTCCCTTCATTGTGGCTTGAGTCATTTTGAATATTTGAATGGAGATTGCAAGATCTGAATGGAAATGATGCAGATTGTGCTTTGTGAAGAGAAGCTGGAACTTCTTTATCTATTCTGTCAGGAATGTCAGTGATGGGTGCTGCATAAAGATCATTTCCATCAACACATGATTCAGGCTCTTCCTTATCAGGTTTACATGCCCAGAACTCCCTTATGTGTAATTCACCAAAGCTATTACTTCCAAACTGCTCTGATAGTTCTCTTTGGCAAGTATCCTGTGTACACACTTTTTGGAACAACTCGTGAATGTGATAACAAAACAGAGCTGGAAGAAATGAAAGGCAATGATTATCTACCTGTGTAGAATTATACAAAAACTAACAGAAACTTGTACATAAAATGACAACAATATGTGGACTGTGGAAAAAGATGAAACACAAATCTTGGTCATGGCCCCTGGATAAAAAACTATTATTATTCTGCTTAATGGACATAGCGTTAAAATAATGCTATATTGTTATACCAATAGATTTGTGCATCCCTCATCCTTCAATAGAGAAGCTTAATAGGGAGATTTTGGAGAACTAAGACCTAACTGAAATTTCGATATCTTAACCCTTGTCTCAGGGCTCAGACACCTATGAGACACAGAGTGAACATGAAGGCAAGAAATGATAAATGACTCTAGGGAAAAAGTTTACAAACATTATAGGAACAATGGCCATATAATCACCAAGTCTGTGACAGCAAGGCCAAAACACACACAACTCCAATACAGACAAAATCTCAGAGTTAGTGTGATAAAGGTATGGTATGCAAGGAGGTAAAAAATATAAATTGATCCAGATATATCATAAAAATTTTCAAAAAATACAGAAAAACATCAGCATCACTGACATACAGAAGAAAAATTCAGACATTTACAGGAACACAAAATAAAGTCCCACATACACTATCAAATTGCTATTGGCAAACTAAATTTCATTTAATCACTATTCTGATGAAATGATGGAAAATCATGTAAAATTCTCTGTGTGCTAGTTGCTAGTATTCAGTTCTAAATGAAATTCTTAGGCATTGCATTTATTGAAGAGCAGGGCTAATCCAAATGAAGTTATTACTTGTTTCTTTCTTTGTACTCCACAAATGGACCAGTTTCCTTCAAACTTATCCGAGTCTCTCTCTACCTTCTGTTTCCTCTAGGTTCACTATCCAGGGTTCTTTGTTCTGTTCAAGGCAGGTGACTAGCTCTGGTTTTGATACAGAAAGGCCTGTGAATTAGAAGAGATACATGATAATTTATTTACATGATAGGTAAAGACGTGGCTTCTAACACAGGCTTGTACTCAGTAGATACGAAGTTTTATAAGGAAAGACTCATGATTGAAGTCTTATTAGTCCATACTTGGCAGATGTTTTAGACTTTTAAGAAATCCATAATTTTAATTTTGTATGCATTCAACTTTCCCTATATTACCCCACTAAGAAAATAAAACTATTGTAATCAACTCTATTTAAGCATTATTGCTACAGAGTGACTGCCAAAACACCCCATATGGGATTAAAGGTAGTATTTGCTAAATTAAAAGACCATTTAGAATAAGAAAATTTTCAGTAAATATTACACTCACCAATATCTAGGAATAATTGGGAAGTCAGATTCATTGATTGAAAACAATTAAATATACTAATAAAAGGTGGTAGACATTCCAAGGGCTAAGCAGCAACCATGAAAGAATTTATTCTCACCTACAGAAACCAGGTTGCTGTAGTTCTCCAACATGACCCCTCTGTACAAGTCTCTCTGAGATATGTCCAGGCATTCCCATTCCTCCCTGGAGAAATTGATGGCCACATCTTTGAAAGTCAATGGACTCTGCAATGAAAATTCAATTTTTCTTAGTTATGATGGTATGAGTCCTTATTTGCCCAGAAAACAGTATTTAACCAAAGAACTCTCTGTGTTATTAGTAATCAATCTGCAAATTTCATATGTTATATATTAAGAGGGAGAATGTTGTGACTTTCATGAGATCAAACTCTCCAACATCTAAACATTTCATGAAATATGTGCCTTTTCTTGGAGATAAATATTGTCTGAAGTTGTCCTCAGTATGAATTGAGTTTCAACATTCATCTCTAATATTAGAAAAAAATTGTAAATATTTCAGATCATCAACTGATGTAGATAAGTCATACTGGAAAATAAAAAAATAAGGCAGGAAAGAGTAGAAAACAAGATGTAGAACTAAAATGAGAGTGATAATAAAGAATTTATATTAGAAATATAGAATACACAAAAATATAGTTTTCTTACAGTGAAGAACTACTCTGAAGGTTGAGAGTTCTGCAAATGAAGCATGTATGTATGGAATGTCAACCTGTTCCATCCTTGAGCATGAGTTTACCTGAGAACATGCCACTTGTCATTGCCCACCTTTATGGATCCTGTAAAAAAAAGTTTATCTTAAAATTTAACCTTTCTAGCTGGGCGGTGGTGGCGTACGCCTTTAATCCCAGCACTCGGGAGGCAGAGGCAGGTGGATCTCTGTGAGTTTGAGGCCAGCCTGGGCTACCAAGTGAGTTCCAGAAAAGGCGCAAAGCTACACAGAGAAACCCTGTCTCAAAAAAACAGAAAAAAAATTTAACCTTTCTGACACTATTCTGTGTGCAAAAGCAGCAGCACCTGCATTCCCTGATATCACACACAGAGATCAGAAAGCAGGTATAACATGTTCCCTATCAGTGACTTGGGACACAGCAGAGATGCAGAAAACATGAGCTTTTACAGACAGATCAAAACTTATTTCTCCTTTCCTGCTTTGTGAGGGTCCTTTATTCCTTCAGATCATGAAAATCTCTACAACCTGGGTATGAAGATTCAGTGTCTTTATTAAAGCCTTCAGTGAGGCTTTAATCTGTGCATAGGCATTTAGAATTACAACATCTAATCAGTGACCCCTTCGTCACATTCCATTCCCTGAGATCATTCATTAAAAAATAACTGACACCGGGCCATGGTGGTGCATGCCTTTAATTTCAGCACTTGGGAGGCAGAGCCAGGCAGATTTTTGTGAGTTTGAGGCCAGCCTGGACTACAGAGTGAGATCCAGGAAAGGCGCAAAGCTACAGAGAGGAACTCTGCTTCAAAAAACAAAACAAAACAAAAACAACAAACAAACAAACAAACAAACAAAAACCTGACAACTCTATTTTAAATAGTGGATGGAATCCGAAGAGTAGCCACAGCTGAATGTATTTCTCACATTGGGTAAGTAGTATACTTACCTGCACCCAAGGCACAGCAGGGAATTACCTCACCTATGTCTCCAATGAGGAATTCCTTTTAGTTTCCAGGTTTCAATTTAAAATTCCACCATTTCACAGTTTTACAGTGAGACAAATGTTTAGATTCTCATTTAAGTTTATTTTAAACAGTGAATATGCTTCTTGTGGATTCACTTGCAAATGCTGTATCTAAATAATGGCACCCCTGCACCCAGTTTAGTACTTTTGGTTGTTAATGAAGACACTTCAACTCCAACCACCTAAAGTGTCCTTGTTGAAACTTTGTTTGTGAAATCCACATGAATATAAGTACACTTTGCCAACCAGTTCTCCATTAGTTCATTTGTTCAAAAAATGTACTAAATAACCATAGGGTGTAACATTGCATCAGCTCCCAGGGGAGTGACTGTTAGCAGGTGTCAGCACAACAGAAGGGCATTGCAAGTTCACTGTAAGGTTATTAGCTATCAAAGGGAAATGATGGAATAGATTCTTTGAATCTAGTCACAAAACAGTACAGTAAACAGAAGAAAAATTGCATGGTAGGATCATTTCATACCACCATTTGATGGGCAAATTCTATTTGGAAGTTTGTATTACACTGAAACACTTCAACTTATTATATAACACAATATGTCTTTCATAGAAATAAAACTCTAAACATCATCCATTGACAGGAAGACATTCCATCCTTTTTCATAGTGCCTCTTTCTCAGAACAGTCTATACTAAGCAAATAGATATCTGTGTAAAAGGATCATGGAACATATTTTCTTTCTCATTCACATAAGATGACTCAATTCCATTTTCAGTAGGATATGGATATGCTTATATTTTTGTATATCAAATGTTTATACTATGCATTAATGCAGATAATTTATTTTGAAAAAATAAAGTGAGGAAACAGTGGAAAGCAGTACACACATCTGTGACATGCATTAAAAAAACTTTACCTTGACAAATGCATCAGAAAAAGAAAAATAAAGCCTTGTTAAAACTGAGATGTAATTTAAAGGTTTGGGATCAACAAAAAAGAAGCATTCGTCAGTGAACAGGCACCAAATCTCACCTCCATACACACATTTACCTGAGAAAAAGTCATCACTCTTTCCCTGTACTTCTGGATCCTCTTAGAAAATTTTATCTCAAAATTTTGCATTCCTGATAATATTTTGGGTTTCAAAGCAAGAAAAGGATTGTATATTTTCTAACACACTAAAAGACTGGAAGGCAGGATCAAAAAGCTCATTGTGTACTATAACAGAGCAGAGATGTAGAATAACATGAGCTCCCAAAGGCAGACAAAACTGAAGGTTCTAGTTTCACACATGCCAGCAGGTAGGCTGTTTGGCTCGCATCATGACTGACTTAAATACAGACTGGCTACATGTTTAAAATGATGTGCTGGAACTAACAGAGTCAGGTTGGCCTTTCAATTGAGGATGAGCACAGCTGACATTGATAAGCATTAAGAACCCTCACATTCTCTTTCTCTGGCGTGGGTAATTAAAGGAAAATGAGGTTTCCATGGAGGATAACAGACAGCACCTGTAGTGTAGTCGCAGACAAAAGTAATTCTTCAACTGGATTAAAAAAAAAAACGAGTTGCTTGTGTTCAAGAATCATGAAGGCAATGCATTCCCCTCTAAATTCTCCACTAATTTTTTCCATTGGTTACAATGATACAATTTATAATACTAAGATTCTGAAACTATGCAATGAGACTCAAGATTAAAACATTTCACAAATTTATTTTCACAGTGACACTACTTCACCCAGGGTCACTGTTAAGTAATAATGGGTGAAAAAAATGAGAAGAACCAAATGATATTCTTTCCAATATGTGAGTTCTCAAGAACCCTCTAATAATTTAAGATTTTAGTGAAGAAAACTAAATTCCAATCTCTAACATCATTGTTTTGTTGGCAATTTAAAAAGTAATGAGCACTACAAATCCCTTCATATTTAAGACTGCTTTGCAAAACAAGAATTCGCTAATTTAATTACAAAACAAATGAACTGAACACTCCCTGGAAGTGAAATTGACTATGTAGAAATCTATAAACATACTCTGTTTATTTCTGTTTTCTACATTAATTTGATAGTAATTACTCAAACACAAATTAATATTTGAATGCAACTAGGCAAAAATTTATTTTTTTGTCTTTATCTTGCATGAAGATAAGGTATATACTAGAATCAGCGTTGTATGACATGCATGGCTCTGTGCAGAAATGAAGAATGCACAGGAACTCCATTGTGTTGTTTAAATTTCAATATTGAGTTTTTAATTACTACAACCTATGCAGATTTTTTTCAGTAGGACTCTAGTGGACACCAATTCCTCTCATAAGAAAGAAAGTCAAAATTTTAGAAGTCCTAAACAGGATTAAAGAGAAACTACTCCTAAACTGAAGAAGATGCAATGACCTTCTTTTGATAAATTCTGCAGCATAACCACCTCCTTCATAAATGGATAAATCTCTTACCACAATCCAGATTATGTTTGTCAACACTCTGCAGAAAGAAAATAGACTGGAACCCAGTGTAGGAGGAAGGAAATAAAACTGGGAGAAGAATTAATGTAATCAGCTTAGAGAAATAAACAGAAGCATAATGATAAAAATTAAGCCATGTGCTTGTTACTCACAGAAAGCATAACAAATTACAACTATGTTAATTTGTCTGTATTTTCCCAGAAATTTAATTGGTAACTGCATGCAATCTAATAGCTTCCTCCAAGACATATCTCATTATCTGAATTGCACGGTTATAAGATGCATGTTATCATCAGTCTCTGATGCTACAGTGTCAATTTCACACCCACAGAAGGCACATGAGACTCACAGAGAATAGGTGAAGAATCAGCATGGGCAGTGAAAAGGTATCTTCTTTAACCATGCTTTTACCATAAGGCTCTATACCAAAGATTTTTAGTTTAAGATCAAGAAGAATATATGCTTGGTACAATTTGACTGGCTGTGTTTTCCTGAAATTAACACATTTCCATTCATTGTCATAGGCGGAGAAACACTCTGAGAGCATGACAAACGTGTTTCCCTAGTCTAGAGTTAATTGCTGCCTCTTTTCTCCTAATAAACTGGGATTTCTGTCTCAAACTGAAATTAGAAGTCCTTTCTAAGACAGGAATATTCTATTCCTCATAAATTCTTGCTCCCTTTATCATTTAAGTTTCTCTTTATTGATGGCTCCAAATGTTACATTTCTGAAGAAAGGAAAAATATTATCTGAACTAGTTTATGATATATTGGAAATGGAAAGTACTGTGAACTTTACATGAAATGTTACTAAAAGGGAACAATATGCCTATAAATAAACAAGTTTGCATAGGATTAAAGTCAGACACGTGACAAAGCAGGTATGCAGTGAGGAGAATCTTACATTATTCAAGCCTGTACTTCAGCACAGAGACCCACCAGTTCCTTGCACTTTAATATTCAACTACTCCACTTAATTGACACAATTGGGAAGACCCATTGTGGTCAACATAACTTGTTCCATAATGGCACTTCTCCTTAACATGTGAAAAAGTCATTTTTTATACATTACCAATGTTTCCTAAAGACAGAGCTAACTCCCTCCACACTGTGTTAAGGATCTACAACCCAGAAACACACATACACCACACAAACATGTGTACACACAACATTAATAAAACAGAAGCCCCATACACTATTCTATACTGTAGAATTATTGTACTTAAGGAGCCCACTGCTTTGCTGCACAGGTGTGATCTGTGGTATCTGTTGTCTTGTGAAAAATCCTCCATTTTGAATTCTTTGTGATTCAGATCTTTGACTATGACCTCCTAAATCCAAATCATATCCAATTCACAATGTGACCATTAGAAACAGAGAGAACAGCATAAGTTATGACAAGCCAGTGGATTTTGGCTGTGTTTCACACACTCTCCATTCATGATCAGGGAAGAAGTCTACTAATGATCACAACCTCCATACTCATAGGAAAACTGGCATTACATTAGAGAAACCACACAACACACACTGGACCCTAAGATAACTGCTTGATGATGTCAAAATTGTTTAGATGAAGAAATCTGTGCAAAGAGAAGTTAATGAAAAGTAATAATAATTAGAGCAGGATGATCATATTTTTATGAACATAGAGATACATTTGAAGGAGACAAAATAGAAAATTATAAAACAGGACAGCCAGAATTGAGGGTCCCCAAAACGGAGGCAGTGGTATAATCTGGAAAAGTGGTAGTTCAGATCCCTTTTCTGTTTTTCCATGACAATTGAGAATGGTCATGAATAGGAGGGGCCTGATAATATAATCATAGCTTCATGGCTATTCAAAGGCTTTATCCATGCAGATGGCATAGATCTTACTGCTTCCATAAGGTGAGTTGTCTTTTTCCATGTGTTCTATGAACTATTAAATTCTGTACCAAGACAAAACAACAGAAATGGAGCCAAGTAGCCTTGGAATGAAATACCACTGGCAAGGGTTCAAATCAGCTTTTCTTCATTTGAGATGATCTTCCTCATTGCTCATGAACTTGTATGATTTCATATGATAGTATAGGTATATGCACACTTATCTATATGCACTTGAACACAGCCAATTCACTTAATTTTCTGAGTTTTCTGTTGGAACCATCTTCCTGTGTAATACAAGTTAGTATTTCTTTTACTTATTGAGTTTTCTGTTACTGCTTTTTAATTTGTGGCAGTCTTATTTATAGTACAAGAATTCACTTATATATTGAAAACAATCAAACCTTGCCTCAAAGTAAGGGGAAATAGGCAAAGAAAAGAATACACTAGATGTACTTTTTATATTATTTAAAAAATAAAAATTTCCTTACAGAATACATCTAGCCTGCATTATGAATGAATATACCTCCAATTTTTGGTGTTTGAGTGGTTCAATTTCTAGTAATGAACACAACATTTCTTCTACTCTTGGGAATACTCTAAGCTCCAATATGACACTGACTCATTGCTAAGCTCAACATGGTGTATTCTACAATATGAAGTAGGGAATAAGATTAAGGAAATATTCAGTGAAGTTTTATGATATTAAGAAAATATTAGAGCAACGCGATGTTGCGTGGCTCAACGATTTCCTTCTTGGGCCTGGCGGACACTGAGCTCCAGTCTTGGGAAAGTAGGGCAGCCAGGCAGGCAGACAAGTTGCTGGACAACCTAGAGGGTGCATGGAAGGTGCCGGGCCCTTGTGAGGCCCAAGGACACGGCCTTGTGCTCCTAGACAAAGAGGGATGTCTGGACACATTGTCTGACATGCTCTCCCCTTGCTCCTTTTTGTCCTCGCTGGCACCGCCCCGCCCCTGGAGGCTCTCATGAGGACTCTGGATTAGGCTCAGTGCTAGCCATCATTCGCCATGGAGAAGACAGCTGATCCAGAATGCCAAGCTGGCTGAGCAGGCCAAGCGCTAAGAGGACATGGCCACCTGCATGAAAGCCGTGATGGAGCCGAGCAGTGGTGGCGCACGCCTTTAATCCCAGCACTCGGAAGGCAGAGACAGGTGGATTTCTGTGAGTTTGAGGCCAGCCTGGTCTCCAAAGAGAGTTCCAGGAAAGGCACAAAAGCTACACAGGGAAAACCTGTCTCAAAAAACAAAACAAAACAAAACAAAACAAAACAAAAGCCGTGGAGAGCAGGGCGCCGAGTTGTCCAACGAGGAGTGCAACCTGCTCTAGATGAAATTTTAAATGGTCTTAGTAAATAAGAAATACAGAGCCAAATACCAAGATAAAAGCCCAAGAGTGCTACTGAATAGCCTTTAGCTTCCCAGTTGCTGCTGTCCTTCCCCTGAGAGAGAGAGACCTTCTTCCCGTGTCCTGTAGAATGTCTGACAGTTTCCTCTGTGAAGTAGGAATCTGAAGGACCATTTTGCCAAGAAAAGTTCAGTGGTCACCTTTCCATGGGTCCTGTATGTCAAAATGATCAGACCATCCAGGCAAGAACAGTTTCTTGTGCAAATGGCTATTTTTGCCAAGAAGAAGATAAACTCAATGTAGAGTGTCTTCAATTCCCATCCTCCTCTCTGAAGTAAATTGGTGCTCCCAGGAGCACACATGTCTCATTGTCCAGAAAGTCTAAATTTTGAAAATATTTTAAATGTCATATTTAATACATCTTTGAAGTGTTTGAAGATTACCTACCTAAATGAATTATATCAATGTATACCTAGAAAATGTAACATGACTATAAGTTTG
>CABHPH010001362.1:7165-17180 GCA_902168325.1 Peromyscus nudipes | reverse complement strand
TGGGTGGCAAATGAACCAGCATTGCCAAGAGCCATAGAACATGGGAGTGAGAGGGAGATTTGGCAACCTGATAATTTTCAATCTCTTTGACAAGAGCTGGTTCTGTGGAGTGGTAGGCACAAGGCAGCACATGTGTGTTGAGTATTCTGGGCAGGGAGACAGAATTAGATGAAGACAAGGGCTTAGTAATGGAGCAGGAACTTGTGGTGCTTGCTAGAGGGGAACACACAGAAGTCAAGGAATAATACGTTTTAAGGTGAGGGATATTAACACCATGCTTGCATGCTGATGGGATTGGTTAAGTAGAAAGGGGGATTTCATGATGCTGCAAGGGGAGTTATAAATAGAATGGGATGAGATCTGATCCAGAACATAGGTAACTGTATCACTGTTAAGAAAGAAACTTCTATTTTAGCATGAGGAAAGGTTGGGTACAGAGGAAGGCAAAAGAATCCCCACTGAAGAGAATCTGAAGCAATTTCTGTTCCATCCTTCTGACTTCTAAATTGAATGTAAGGAAGGGAAGGCATGGGGAGCTGGAGAAGAAAGCAAACTGGCATGATACAAAACATGAACATCCTGAGCAGGGAAGAGTGTCTAGGTGAGACTGCTGGAGGTTGTGAGCCTATAGGGTATGAGATTTGTTCATCAAATTTTGTGATTCCCTCTTGTCGTATGAGACTCTGAGAGCAGAGGGATTGGTTCATCCAAAGTTGGCTACTTTCTTTCTGATCAACTGGAGCACAGGCAAGAAGGGCAAAGGAGCAACTATGGTGAGAGAATAGAATGTCTGAAAAGGCTGAAAACAGAACACACAGGAAATGCTAACAGAAGAGGTCAGGAGCGAGGCCACTGAAGAGCTGCAATACTGCAAAGGTGCACCAGGGGGCCAAAGTTGACAAGGAATGGGTCTGACTAAGCCCCATCTGGCTTGGGGCTCTTGTGTCTAGAGCATCTGTGGCCCTGCTGCCCCCTATAAGCATCCTTAGAACTTGAAGGTGCGTGGAAATTCCTACTAAACTGGAGCCATTGCTGACACCACACAATGGCTGATGTGTGGTGAGGTGTGGTGTGGTGAGTTGTGGTGTGGTGTGGTGTGGTAGGCAAGAACAAAAGAAACTATGAGCTTCAAGAAATGAGAAAAGACTTCTTCATTTACACGTCTCGGCATCCATCCTGGTCCATGTGTGGGTTTTGGGAAGGACTCCAACACTAAAGTAACCACAGGAAACAGACACTGAGTTTTTTGGGGGGCACCCCACACTGTGGGAAGTTGGTGTGAAGAAGAAACCTAATTTATATGCTGGCCTTAAAAAGTCATCAGACCTTTTCCCTGAGACTGGGACCATGACATGTAGCAAAATGAGCTGGCCCAGACCTCAGGGATTCCTATAATCAAATGTGCAGTCTTCCAAAAATGTTCTTGTCAAAGGGGGAACCATTAGCTAGCAAATCTTCCATAATGTCTCATGGCCCATCCTAAGATGAACTTGGATAGATGAGACAATGTAAACTCTACTCCTCACTCTTGCCTTTATCCCCTCATTCATTTATTCTTTACCTGTTCCTTCATTCATCTCAGGAGAGCAGACAAACAGGAAAGTTCTAGATCAGTGCTTTTTAACCTTCCTAATGTTGTGACCGTTTAAGACAGTTCCTCATATTGTGGTGACCCCAAACCATAAAATTATTTCCATTACTACTTCATATCGGTAATTTTGCTACTGCCATGATTCACAATGTAAATATCTGTGTTTTCTGATGATCTTAGGTGACCCCTGTGAAAGGGTCATTTGATCCCCAGTTGGGGTCATGACACATAGGTTGAGAACTGTTGTCCTAGGTGATAGATAGGAGGAAAGGGAAGAGTCAGATCGATATCTGAGTATTATCTTGGTGATTGAGAGGCTGAGAAGGGCTGTTCCTGTGAGAAGAAAGTACAGTGATCAGATGAGAGAAACAAGAAAAAGACCCACCTACACCAAAAAAATAGAGAAGTGCAATCACTTAGGAAGGGCTAGTCTTCCAATATGCTCATCCCTGAACAGGCTCAGTGCCTGCTCTTTGCCTTCATAAGTGCTCAGGAGGAGGGCACAGGCTGACTTAGAGATGACTAATTTGTTCATTTATTCCTTGTTTCCAGGATCCTGGGGAGCTTTGGAGTACAGAAGAATCCCCTGCTGACAAGCAACTGTGTTGTCCTTACCCCTGCAATCCCATGAGTCAATAAAGGGATTCACAGGTGATTCAGATGAAAAGTCAAAGTATGGCCGTGGTTCTCTACCGTAAATTTCAGATGGACATTGGTGGACACTGACTATTTGCAGGTGAGGAAGGTGGAATAGAAGAGCATCACTAAGCCAGGAAACCACATCGCCTGTCTTGGGGAATTTACTGTGAACAAATATCCCACACAGACTTGCCTAGCAGACCACATGCCCAAAGGCTCAGGTTTAAATCATCCCATGGCACTGGCTCTCACCTAAAAACTAGAGCCTATTTCCTTGCTGAAGTCATACCCCACTCCAAGACATATGAATTTCAAGCACCTCTCCGAAATGCCTGCCCCACAGGCTGGGACTTGGATTACACAAACACTTGAATTCACTGTTCTAAATATGACAATTTGTCTGTCCTGTCTGCTGTCCTTTGCCTCTCTGCATTTGACATGTTTTGATTCTATAGGGTTGTGGCTTTTGTTTCATCAACAAGGTAACTATGTGGTTAATTACCCTTTGACTCTTGGGCAGGAAACATCCATGGCTCCAGAAGTCTCAGGTGTCTTGGCATTTAACTGCCATTGTCAGCATCTCACCCATTCACCACCCCCATCTCTCTGCAGTGTCAGGACATGTGTGCGCCGTGGAGGAATGTCCAGAAGCTAATTGGAGCCACCAAAATGTTGGTAGTGTGTTGAGTTGTCTCATCTACCAATTACCTCTCTAGTTTCATCAGACTGTAGCTATCGCAGGGGCCAGAACTCTGATGGAGGAGGAAACCGGAGGAAGGGCTGCCTATTTACTGACTAAGTACACTTGAGCCAGATAGACTGAGTAGACGTGGAACACTTTCTTGCCACAACCTCTCAGCTTCTGTGCAGTGGTTCCAGCCAGGCTTGATTTCCCACTTGCTCTTGTCTCAAACAACTGATTTTCTTTGTGAAACATTTTCCTGGTGTCAACTAAGCACAGAATTCATGAAGACATTCACCTTGAATATTTGTGGAAAGCCAGTTAAGTTCTGCAAGGCCTTGAGTTGTGGGAGTTAAAGGCACATCCAAGAGCTGATCCAACTTCTACCAGTTGTGAGGCAGTTTAGTAGAGGTGATGATGCACATACATTAGATGCTGAAGAGAGTCAAGCATGCTCCAAGAGAGCCATGGGCTCTTCCCACCCGAGTTCTGCATTGTGGGCAAGACTTGGAGATGCACAAACAGCAGGGAAGGAACTTCGTGGTGTTTAGAATATTGGCAAGGTGTGAAGGCAAAAAGGTGCAGAATTTTGTATCAATCCCAATTGTTTCATCGAGCTGAGGGCAGAGTGTATGATGGGAGGAAAGATACAACTACAGAGGAAAGGAACTGATAGGACCAATAAGGAGAACTTGGATTGCACTGAATAAGAATAGATGATCATGCAGCAGTGCCTTGCTTACCCATTAATGCTGAAAAGTCCAACATTTAACATCACCTGTGGCATATTTAATCTGACACGAGCTCTGAACCTGAGAGTTATTTTTTAATTTGATGTTTGAAAATGAATAAAATATATTTTGTATTTTGATCACTCTGCCCTATGGTGATATTTTATTTGTACTGAAATGTGATTTTATTTGTATGCTAATAAATAAAATTGCCTGGGGATCAGAGCTAATAGCAGGCCATAGCAGAAGTCTGGCAGTGGTAGCACATGCCCTTAATCTCAATCACATGACAGGTAGATTACTGTGTGTTCAAGGATACCACCAGCATGGAGACACACACCTTTAATCTCAATATTAACCATAGAAGACCTGGAGGTCTGTATATATGGGCAGTGATGAGGAGGTCATGTGGTTGGGTTTACAACCAATGAGAAGGCAGAACAGAAAGTCTATAAGACGACAGTCACACAGGAAGTAGTACTCTGGCTGAGGAGGACAGCAGCGGCAGTGAAGGGTAAGGTTTTTAGCTCTTAGCTATTGCTCTGACCTCTTAGGCTTTTTAGCTCTGCATTCGGCTGTGTTTCTTATTTAAAAGGATGGGTACATCTACATTTGGCACCCACAAGGCAAGAATTCATTAAACACCGCTTGGCTTGGTGGTAGGTTCAGTTTCCTGCCTGGGCGGGCCCGTCTCCCTAGCTCGGGCCCGTCTCCCTAGCTTGGCTTAGGACTCAAGCCCAACTGACCTTAGCTACAAGCGATTACCTCAGCTGGAGTTACTTGCTTAAAAAGCCAACTCAGGCCTGGCCTGCCAAAGCTACCGCTAATTGCAGTAGCTACATGCAACTGTGAATAGCAACTGTGAATAGAGCTGCCTTTGGCTGAAATGCCAATGCACATGGTTGGAGCTTAAGGAAGCTGGAGCCCAGGCTCCACTTAGCTCAAGCGGGAACACTTGACTGGATTTAAGCTTTTAGCCAGAACTTGTGGCTACACTTTCTTGCTTGTTTGCTTTCTCTCTCTCTCTCTCTCTCTCTCTCTCTCTCTCTCTGGAGTCACACCTCGGACACTAGGTAGCTGTTTTGAAATTCCCTCCGATTTCTACTGTTCTATATAGACTTGGTAAGTCAATTAAGATGTCAGATATTTTAAAGGAAACTACTTAATAGAGGATTTTTTCCACATTTTTTAAAAAATGGGTTTTATGTGTACATTGGAAGAAAATCGGGCTTTGTTTGAAATTTTAGGCAGTCTGACAATAGAACAACTATATAAGAAGATTAATGTTAATCGAATTATACACTTTATTACTTTTCTTATCCTTATTTTACTATTTAAAAAGATAGTCAATTTAAGTGCCAGGATAAAAGTTTTAGAAAAACCTGTTAAACCTGTTAAAATGAATTATAGAGAAACTCAGATTCAGACAGAAGAAATTAATAGTGAAGTTGTTTCAGGATTGGATTATAAGGTTACAGAAAGAAAGCCTGTTTTCACACAATCACCCTTAATTTATCCGGTAACCATACAGCAGCTACCTGGTCAAGAGAATGCACAAAATTTTTGGACTCCAAATGAAATGTTAGATTTATGAAGGTTTAAGGAGGTAATAGTATCTTATGGCATGCATTCCCCATTTTTAAAGCAAATGTTAAACTCCTGGTCAACTTATAATAGGATTATACCACAGGACAGGCAGGAGCTGGCACAGGCTGTTCTGGAACCCAGACAACAGCTGCAGTGGCAAATGTAGATCAAAGAGGAGGCTAAAAACATAGAAAAACAGTGGAGGGATAAAGGAATACAAGTCTGCCAGGATCAGCTTATAGGAGAAGGCCAATATGCTGCAGTACAAATACAATGTTTATATGATATCCAAACCTTAATTCTATGTTGAATGGCAGCCCTGAATGCATGACACAGAGTTGAAGAACCAGGAAAGAAAACTGAGTCATTTACAAAGGTTATACAGGGCCCAAAAGAATCTTTCACAGATTTCTTATAAAGACTGGCTTCAGCAGAAAAGAGAATGGTCCCGAATTCAGAAGCTAGTCAAATAATAATCGAATCTTTAGCCTTTGAGAACACAAGTACAGCATGCACAAGAATAATCAGGCCATTAAAAGCAAGATCTGCACCCTTGGAAGATTGGATTAGAGACACGGTTAATGTTAAGGCTCATGACCATGATGATATGTGGGTAGGAGAAGCAATTTCAAAAGGTGAGAGATGTTAAATGTTTTGGACATGGAAAGCAAGGACATTTGAAAAGGGACTGTAAACAGGGCATTCCTAGAAACAATGTTTCTTCAAGGAACATTGGCAACAGAATGCCCCTTTCTTTTGGAGTATGCAGAAGGTGTGGTAAGGGAAAACACTGGACCAACGAATATAGATCAACAAGGGACAGGCAAAGTAATCATTTGCCTCAGTCTTTGGGAAACTCCTAGAGGGGCCTCAGGCAGGCCCCCACAGCAAATCCAGTTCATACCTTTCCTGCAGTTGTAGAGGAAACCCCTACTCAGAGCAATTAAATAAACAAATGCCTATTTGAATAAATCATGCTGGTCGGGATGATGAAATAGAGAGAATAGAAAACTCAGGAAAAATCATAAAGAAAATATTTTGGCAAACTTTTATTAATGAACAAAGACCAAAATTAGCAATAAAAATAAATGGTGTTTTGTTGTCTGGTCAGGTAGACACATGTGCGGACGTTACCATAATTGCACCAGAATTTTGGCATCCAACTTGGCCTCTTCAGGAGGTAAACGTTCAACTTTTAGGAATTGGGACATTATCTCAAGTGAAACAGAGTGCAAGATGGCTTGAATGTATAGGTCCAGAAGGACAGAGAGGAAAATTAAAAATTTATGTAGCTAACATAGCTATGAACTTATGGAGTCGAGACCTGTTGCAACAATGGAATACTCAGATTAACATCCCTCCAATCTCAGAAAAAAATCGTAAAATACCATATATTTCTGAGAGAAATATTAGAAGATACTATTCTAATGAGTGGTCACCAGCCATCCATAATATATAAGAACAGGGCACAACAACTGATGATCTTCCAAAGACACCAACAGCTCTACCTTTAAAATGTTTAACAGACAAGCCTGTATGGGTTTAGCAATGGCCTTTAACAACAGAGAAACTCCAGGCTTTAGAAGAGCTGGTAGAAAAACAATTAAATGCTCAGCATATTGAAGAATCAACCAGCCCCTGTAATTCTCCTGTATTTGTTATTTAAAAGAAATCTGGGCTGGGTGGTGGTGGCGCACACCTTTAATCCCAGCACTCGGGGGGCAGAGGCAGGCGGATCTCTGTGAGTTCGAGGCCAGCCTGGTCTACCAAGTGAGTTCCAGGACAGGTGCAAAGCTACACAGAGAAACCCTGTCTCGAAAAACCAAAAAAAAAAAAAGAAAAAGAAAAAAGAAAGAAAGAAATCTGGTAAATGGAGAATGGTAACAGACCTTAGAGCAATTAACAAAGTAATTCAGCCAATGGGCTCTCTACAATCTGGATTTCCTTTGCCTACTCTATTACCAAAAGGATGGCTTCTCATAGTTGATTTAAAAGACTGTTCCTTTTCAATACCCTTACAAGAAAAAGACAGATAAAGATTTGCCTTCACAGTGCCTACTTACAATAATTCTCAACCGGTTAAAAGATTTCAATGGAGGATCCTCCCACAGGGAATGTTGAATAGCCCAACCTTGTGCCAATATTTTGTACAACAGCCATTGGAAGTGGTACGTAAAAATTTCCTAAATCTATAATTTATCATTAAATGGATGCTATTTTACTAGCTGACTCAAATGCAGATACTTTAGAAAGAATATTTGAAGAAGTAAAGAAAATTTTGCCTTGCTGGGGATTACAAATTGCTCCTGAAAAAATACAAAGAGGAGATTCTATTAATTATTTAGGATACAAAATGGAACTACAAAAAATTAGACCCCAAAAGGTACAAATTAAGAGAGATAGACTACAGACTCTTAACGACTTTCAAAGATTATTTGGAGTCATTTCTCATCTACGAACTATTGTTGGGGTACAAAAATCATGAACTGAATGATTTGTCCAAAACCTTAGAAGGTGACAAGGACTTAAATAGTCCAAGAGAATTATCACCTGAAGCTGAGAAAGAATTGACCTTGGTAGAAAAGAAAGTACATGAAGGACACGTAGATCATATTGATCCAAAGCTGGATTGCATTTTGGTTATTTTAAAGTACTCTAGGTATTATCCTACAGGAATTTTAATGCAGAGGGAAGATATTATATTGGAATGGGTATTTTTACCAAATAAACAGAGTAAAAAATTAAAAACCTATGGGGAAAAAATCTCTGATTTGGTTTTGAAAGGAAAATTGAGATTTCGTCAATTAGCAGGAATAGACCCAGCAGAAATTGTCATACCTTTAACTAAAGAGGACACTGAAAAATTATGGGCAGTAAGTGAAACTTGGCAAAGAGCTTGCAGTAATTTTTTGGGAGAGATTAACTTCAAATATCCCAAAATCAATAGAAATGATCTTATAAAGGGATCTGATTGGATCTTCCCTCAAATTTTACAGGAAACACCCATATCTGTAGCTCGTACATTTTATACAGATGCAAGCAAACAAGGAAAGGCAGGTTACAAATCAGAAAATTTAAGTAAAGTGGTTCAAAGTCCTTATAATTCAGTTCAAAATCAGAATTATATGCTATTCTGTTGGTATCAATGGAATTTTCAGAACCTCTCAACATAGTAACTGACTCTCAGTATGCTGAAAGAGTGGTATTACATATTGAGACTGCAGAATTTATCCCTTATGAGTCAGAATTAACTTCACTATTTTCAGTTACAAGATACAATCAGGAAGAAGACTCATCCTTAATATATAACTCACATCTGATCCCATACTGGTCTGCCAGGCCCTCTAGCACAAGGTAATGATGAGATTGATAAATTATTGATAGGAAAAGTGCTGGAGGCCTCAGAATTTCATAAAAACATCATGTCAATAGTAAAGGTTTAAAAAAGGATTTTTCCATAACCTGGCAACAAGCCAAGGAAATTGTAAGGAAATGTCCAACTTGTTCCTTTTATAATCAGAGGCTATTACCAGCAGGATGTAACCCAAAGGGTACTCAGAGGAATGACATCTGGCAGATGGATGTGGTTCACTTTGCAGAATTTGGAAAATTGAATTATGTACACCATATCATTGATACTTATTCAGGATTTCAATGGGCAACTGCTTTGAGTTCTGAAAAAGCTGATTCTGTAATCACTCATTTGCTAGAAATTATGGCCTTCAAGGGTATACCTGCACAAATTAAAACTGACAATGCTCCAGCATATATCTCTGTTAAAATGAAACAGTTTTTTGCTTATTACAATATAAAGCATATTACAGGTATACCACATAATCCTACAGGTCAAGCAGTTATAGAAAGATCAAACAGAACTCTAAAGGATATGCTAAATAATCAGAAAGGGGTAACAAAATCCCCAGAAATAGACTGCATGATGCTCTATTAAGTTTGAATTTTCTCAATGTTAATGAGAAAAGAATAAACAGCTGCAGAGAGTCATTGGATAATAGAAAAAACTACAGAATTAAATCAGCCTATATATTTCAAGGATGTGCTGACCTCATTATGGAAACCAGGATATGTGCTACATTGCGGACGAGGTTTTGCTTTTGTTTCTACAGGAGAAGATAAGCTGTGAATACCATCAAAATTGATAAAGGTCCGATTTGAACAAGAGAGACCTCTTAATTATAGGAGGTGATAGTTCATCAACCAGCATGACCATCCAATTTAAACTAACATACCAGTAACACATGCCTTTTTATTTAATAAGATAATAACTTGCCGAAAGGGAACCTCCCCATAATTAGTCTTGGGGAAAAGTTTTTGTTTTTGTCTTTTAGGAGTACAAAGGCTAAGGAATCTGAAGAACACTGGATAAATGAGACAACTGAAGAAAAAGGACAAATCATCTATCCCAGGAAACAGTGAAATGGCCTATGGGTATATCATCTACAAAATTTTATAAGTCTTCCTAAATGTTTGTTTCTGCTCTTCTGTAAGACATTTAACACTATCGGTCTTCTTGTAGTCCCAGCTCAATTAAAATTTAAAGCTGACTTTGGAGTTGGAGAATGCCTCTCTTCTTCATTTAAAAGGAAAATGCAAACTCCCTGTATCATGCCAGAAGAAAAGAGTCATCTTCTGCTATGGGACAGGAGAAAAACCAAATTAATAGGGACTATTCTATTACTAATCTCAATTCTTTGATTCTATTCTGATTCTTTAAACTTTTCTGAAAGTATGAATTTTACATCAAATTTACAAGATCAATATATATAC
>CABHPH010001361.1:66208-79030 GCA_902168325.1 Peromyscus nudipes | reverse complement strand
TAGGGGTAGGGGGCAGCTGGAGGCTCCAACTGGACAGTAATCTTCCTGCCTCAGACTCCTGAGTCCTGGGGTACAGATGTGAGCTGCCATCTGGTCTTGACTTAGTTTAGCTCAAACTACATTTATTTATGCATCTGTTGCTTGTGACCTGAAGGATGCTGAGATGGATGAGCTTAGTGGTCAACCTGACTGGATTGAGAATCAACCAAAAGGCAAGCCATTGGGCACCCTTGGGAGGAATTGTTGCTATTATTATTTTTTGATCAGGTCATTTGAATAGGGAAGACCCACTCAAAAGGTGAGAGGCACCTTCTGGTAGCCTCCCAGAGAGAAGGACATGGAGGAAGGACTCTGCTTTTTGCCTGCTCACCCTCACTCTCAATGGGCAGTCCATCCATTCTGTTGCTGTGACATTCCTTACCAATATTAGAACCAATATTTTTGGGATTCCAACATAGACTGAAGACTGGCAGCCGTCCAGGATCCTCCAGGCCTTTGTCGACAGACTTGGACTGCAGAGACTGCCACCCTTGTGGACTGAACCACTCCTGGATCCTTGACCTCTCCAGTGGGAGGCAGCCATTGTTGGATGAGCTGGACCAAGGTCTGTAAGCCAATCTAATAAATCCCCTTTCAATACGTTTGCAGCCTTTCCACTCTGTTCCTTTAGGGAACCCTGAATAATACAGCTTCTTAAAGGAACAAGCGGACAGTGACACAGGAAACTGAGGCATTCCCGAGGGTGTGGGGCCCTGGCTGGAGAGAAAAGGAACTGACCCTGGGGTGTAGAGGAAGTGGAAGGCCCATTGTTTGAGGTCCTTCCTCCTGGAAATCTCAGTGTTTGTCTAATTTCTCCTTGGAGATAAATCAAACTCGCCGGGTTCCTCCTGTGTTTCCAGCTCTGATTTTCACAGGCTCCCACAAGTCCTCAGCACTCTCCACTTCTTCCCTGAAGATCCTCACACTTTATCTCCATACACATGGACAGAGCAGCGAGGCCCCTGGGCCTGTGGCCTTTGCTCCTTTTTTTTCCCCTTGGGACTGCGGGAGCACCTTGGAAGGAAGTAGCATCGTCCCAAGGCCTCCCCAACCCCAGAGACTTGCACAGAGTGTTTGTCAGTGTCTTGTAGTACATGTTTCTCCATCCTCTTCTCAGATCATGAGGCAGGAGGTAGGACTCTGAGGATGGCTCAGGGGGTTTAAGTGTTGACTGATGACCCAAGTGCAGATCCTAGAACCCACGCAAGAGATGAATGTAGTAACTCACGGGTCTATCACCCCAGAGCGCCTATACCCAGAGGGGGACGTGGAGACAGGCCACTCTCCAGAAGCCCACAGCTCACCTAGCCTGGCTTGTGCCGTGGGGAGGAGCTCCTGTCTCCAACACAAAGTGGAGAGGTGAGGACCAACTCTGCAAGGCTGCCCTCTGACCTTTCCACGGAAGTCACGGCATTCCAGTGTCTGCACCCACTTGCACACACAGGTGCACAAACACAGCCGCATACTCTCGCACATCACGTGACACACATGTAACACACTCCCCCTCCTCGCAAAAGAAAAAAAAAAAGACAAACAAGCAAAACAGGAGGGATTCTTCATCTTCTGGGAATTCTGAGCCCAACAGACAAATGTAAATTTAAAGGTAAACATGCAAATGTATGCATAAAATGCAAAGAACTCCACTGGCTAGAACTTATTTACATGGTTATGCTCAGTCACAAGGAAGACAGGGAAATATAGTTTTTAGCCTTTAACAATGTATCTAGCTTAAAATTCTGTTACTAGGAAGGAAAGGTAGGAAGGCAATTGAGAGAAAACAGGAACCGCTGTTACATTTTTTTTCTCTGTTTTTGTCCCGTTGGCTCCAGCATAGAACTAACAGTAAGGGAATCATCAACATCAGAGAGGAGACAGCTCTATAGAGTCCCTTCTACGCCCGATCTAGGATATGAAGGGGACTTGGAGCAGGAAGGAAAGTAATTGATGACAACTGGTGGCTGCTGTATTTAATAATTTTTAAAAATTGTCTGTGATGTACATAGGTGTGTGTGTGTGTGTGTGTATGCTGTGCATGTGTGTGCAGGCTGTATGTATGCTGTGTGTGTGTATGCTGTGTGTGTGTATGCTCTGTGTGTGTGTGTGTGTGTGTGTGTATATGTGTGTATTCTGTGTGTGTAAGCACCATTGGAAGCATTTGGAAGTGTGTTGTGGGTTGCCTGGAGTTGCAGCTGTGAACTGCAAACTCTGGGTGCTGGGAATCAAACTCGGGTTCCCTGCGAGAACAGTGTGTGCTCTCAACCACTGAGCCATCATCTCTCCAAGCCTTCATCCTGGGCAGGAGGAAGGATGCATGTCAGGATTGAGAGGAGAGATCCAGTTCGCAGGAGGAGGGTGCCTGGAGGAGGGACACAGGGGTCAGGGAGGGAGAGCGGAGGTCCTCCAGGACAGTAGCAGTGTGTGGTGGTGACGGCCACCGTCTCTGAACAGACACACACACTGGTGTGTCAGTTCTGCTAGCAGTAAGAACACTTATGTTTCTGTTCTCTCGACTATCAGACAGGGTGATTGACTGATTACCAATCTAAGCCTGTTGTGGTAATGAAATAAAATGGCATGTGCTCTGTGCTGGTCCTAGTACACTGGAAGTCAAGAAATAACAGTCCCCAGTCTGTAGAATCCAGCTTGATTGCCTTAGCCTAGGCAAGGGACTGAGTCTATCTTGGGTCAGGTGATCGTCCCTCGCCAATCCGCTAAGGCCAGAGGGTAAAGTCATTGGTGCCAACAGGGATTACTGAGAATTGGAGAAGGTTAGCAGGATGATGAAGCCGGACTTCCTGACATGTGCCTACTGTGGAGGGAGGCCAGGTAGGAGAGAAAAGTATCCTCCAGGAGACATGGGAGAGCCTGGATGTTCCCCAAAAGCCTTTCCTGGTTCCTCTTCCTCAGCTTCTATGTAAACATAATCTCCTATATTCTGTCTGTCTGTCTGTCTTCGAGACAGGGTTTCTCTGTGTAGTCCTGGAACTCACTCTGTAGACCAGGCTGGCTTCGAACTCACAGATCTGCCTGTCTCTGCCTCCAGAGTACTGGGATTAAAGGCGTGCGTCCCCACCTCCTGGCTAATTTCTTATATTTTAAGATCCCCCCACCATCTGTAAAATGTAGAAGGGCTGTTATTCCTACAGGTCCATCCAACTCCAAGGCAGCTGTGAAGACAGTCAAATGACATTTGGAGACTCTTGGTATAAAGGCCACACCGGTGCGTGGGATTCTGCATGTGTTGATGGACAGATAAGTGAACTGCATTGAGCTGCTGACACAGAGGTCTCAGGGCAGAAAAGATGCCCCACTTGTATTGCTAGAGTTTTCCTGCCTGGCCCACGGTCAGGATAAATCTCTCTCACCTGCCAGTCCCTCAGCCGCTCAAACCCAACCAAGTAAACACAGAGACTTATATTGCTTTCAAACTGTATGGCCGTGGCAGGCTTCTTGCTAACTGTTCTTATATCTTAAATTAATCCATTTCTATAAATCTATACCTTGCCACATGGCTCGTGGCTTACCGGCATCTTTACATGCTGCTTGTCCTGGCGGCTGGCTGGCAGCGTCTGGCAGCGTCTCCTTCCACCTTCCTGCTCTTTTTATTCTCTCTGTTAGTCCCGCCTATACTTCCTGCCTAGCCACTGGCCAATCAGTGTTTTATTAGCAACACATTTGCCATACAGAACATCCCACAGCACACTTGGGTTTATTCAGTGACATAAGGATGATGAAAAGGAGAATTTGGGAAAACAGAGGGACAAACAGCTCATGTAGCCTCTCCCTGGGTGTGAATGAGGGCTTTGGCTTTCGTTTCTTGCTGTGTGGGGCTCTATTCTGTGGGTGAGCGGCTCTCTTTCTGTATTTAAGTAAGGGCTTAGGTGGATCTGTTCTTAACTCTTTAGCATCTTTCAATCCTGACTATACAATCCTTTACTGTACCAGGCCCTACTTCCCAAGATTGAAATATGTGATGGGCTAGGGAGTAACCAATGGATGGAGTCTACCCTCATCACCTTTGGTCCAAGAGGGTTTAGACAGAGGGAGACCATGTCTACCCACCAGTATGGGGTTTGTAAAGGTCACTTGGGTGCATCTTCAGAGAATGACCTGTGGGCTAAGGGCACCTGAAACTATGTGGGCTCTAAAATGGCATCAGACATGATGAAGACAATGTTGAAGGATTCAACGACATTCTTTGGTTCATTTATTCATTCAGCAGGCACATGTCAAACATTTACACTGAATTGGTACCATTCTAGATCACAAGAGCCAAGGCATAAGGCATTCAAAAAAAATCAAGTCTCAATAGACTAGAGAGATAGAGCTAACAAAGCAACATGATTAATATCCCACTTCCTTTCACAGAGGTGTGCTGTGGATGAAGAGAGAGAATATGAGCATAAGATGACTTGGCCAGCTGCATGGGCTGTATAGTAGTCATTTTCAAACTTGAGCATGCATCAGAATAACTTGGAGGGTTTGTTATGACACTGAATACTGATTCTCAGTGGAGTATCTGGCTCGGGTTAATATTCCTTTCTAACGGGCTCCTGGAGTGACGGTGAGTCTGTCAGTCTGAGGTCTGTACTTTGAGATTCAGTGACTTACAAGTCTGAGTCTTGAAAGGTGAGAACGTGGGTCAGGGAGAAAGGATAGCTGACTCAAAGTGATGGAGGCGTGACTCAGCATCGGTGTGAGTTTTGAGTATTCAGGAGACCCGTGTGTTTTGAGTCGGGAAGGAGAAGGAAGTAGGGCTCAGCTTGATGATATTAAAGACTGGCTATTAAGCAAAGAGACTTGAACTTCATTCTGTATGTATGGGAAAACACAGGAGGGTGTTAGGCAAGAGAAGGATATGTTGATATTTAGGCTACAGAAAGAACACAACATCTGGGAGAAAGGATGAGGTGGGGAGGCATAAGACCATAGGTGTGACACCATGCACAGCCGGACTCGGACTAGCTCACCCTACTGAGCTGGATGGTGTCACAGTCTCTGATCTGTAGCTCTGCAAGGCTGTAATTATCTTCCAGCTCCTCATCCTCCAACATCAATACCTGGTCCTCTGTATACAGCCCTACAGCATCTTCAATTTTCGTCTTCAGGTCGTAGATGGTAGCATCAGGGTCAATGGCATAAGGCTTGCTCTGGCCACTGGACTCCTTCACAAAGACCTGGATCTCCGGAGGAAAGGTCTCCAGCACCCGGACGGTCACCTTAGAGAATATTCCATAATCCGATAGGGTCTTCTGGCTGCTGAGCAGTTGCCTGTCTCCTTGAGGCTCCTGGAAGGAGAGGCGTAGATCCCCGGAGGTGTCGTTTTTCCTCTTGATCTCTGCCTTCATCTTCCTGATGGGGCTGTAGGGGTCTGCCCAGAGGCTCCATGTTTCTCTTCCTGTCTGTTTTACCACCACCTGAACGTCCCTTGCTCGCTGTGAGAGAGGTAAGAAAGAGAAAGGGCATCTGTGTGGTAAGAACTGGCTACTGTCTACAGAGGTTGTCTCTTGTAGCTCCTGATGGAATTTACCATCTACTGAGACAAACTAGGAGATGCTGAGTAATTATATGGGGCAACAGGAAAGCTACTTGGCCACCCTAGGCTTAGAGTACCACCAAGTCACACTGTGTTCCTCGACTTACCCAAACTGGAGCAACAGCTGGTGTCTAAATAATACTCTTCCTGTGTGGAGCCATGCAGAACCTTCACCCAACATGGGCACACAACTGTGTCGTATTTATGGAAGCCTGGGAATTGTAGTGATGTAACTGATTGTTTGTGCCTGGCCTTAGGATGGTTGTTCAAGGGTGACCACTGTTCCAGCAAAAGTCTGCCACAGGGTACTGGTTCTAGACATTGAAACACTTCCTAGAATGCTGACATGTTTGCTGAAAAGATGGCTTGCATCTGGGATGGTTTCCTGGTCGGTTGAATGAGATATCCCTCACAGTCTTGGGCGTTTGAACACCTGGCTCTTGGTTGGTAGAACTGTTTGAGGAGACTTAGAGGGTGTGGCCCTGCTGGGGCTGTTGGGGCAGGGGGTTACTGGTATATCACTGGGGGCAGGTTTTAGGGTTTCAAAAGCCCCCAGCATTCACTGTTCACTGTTTTGGTCTCCTGCTTATCATTGAAGATGTGAGCTCCAACCCCGTGCCCGCCAGTTGCCACACGTCCCGCCATGATGGAAGACTCATCCCTGTGCACCTGTAAGTGCAAACGAACGCTCCCTTCTCTAAGTCACCTTGCCCGTGGTGTTTTATCACAGCCAGAGAGAAGTAACAGAAACAGGTTTCATTCACATATTTGTTTAGCACAATCCTAGCATAAGCTCCTTAAGCGGGCGTAATCGACATTACCCCATGTCATGCTCAAAAGTGCCCTGATTTGGACTCCGTGTCCTAGGGTGACGCCTTTTGGATCTGTATGTATGTGTGGCTAGGGAACTGTCTGTTAGATAATTCAGTAAAGGAATAACCCATTGAAAAATGACTTAGGTGAGGACACACGGAGTCACGGGCACACCCGGAGTGTAGGCCCTACTTACGGAAGGGAGGTGAGTGGGGGCAAGTGGATGCCTGAGAGACGGGATTGCTAAGAAACTGGGAGTTAAGATGGAGGGAGAGTTAAGCGGGTGGTTTTTGTTTTGTTTTTCTTGCTTCCCAAGGGTCCCTTGGTTTGGGGGACCTTCTCAGCCACTGGGACCCGATGGCCAGGTGGCAGTTCCCCGTCAGACCCTGTTTGTCTGCCTTGTCTCGCTCACTGTGGGCCACCTTTGAGGACAGATTCTGAATTCTCCCGCAGAAGATAAAAAGTGGTTCAAGGGACAGGATTTATGTGGGCTTAGCAGGTTGGGGAAACAGGTTCCTCAGGGAACCCCTAAGTCCAATCCTTGTGTCCAAGCGTTGGATCCGGACTTAGTGCTAGATCCAAGATACCTGTGGCCAAGGGAGCAAGGCCGTCCACAGGAAGGTTGCGTGGCTGGTCTGTTGTCTGCGGTGGGTTGTAGGAGCCTTAGTTTGTTTGTTTGTTTGTTTGTTTGTTTGTTTGTTTGTTTTCTGAGACAGGGTTTCTCTGTGTAGTTTTGGTGCCTGTCCTAGAACTCACTCTGTAGCCCAGGCTGGCCTCGAACTCACAGAGATCCGCCTGCCTCTGCCTCCCGAGTGCTAGGACTAAAGGCGTGCACCACCACTGCCTGGCGAGCTTAGTTTTTTAAAAAAAACTTATTACATTTACTATTTATGTAGCAAGAAACCATACTTTGATGACCCACCAAAGGGGGAAGTATAACTCTAGAGAGAACCAATGGGATAGACAGATGTGAGTAAACTCTTTGTCTCTGTAGTGAGTACAGTGCGGGGCAAATGGCCTGCCCATTTTACAGGGGAAAGGCCTGACTGAGGCCTAGACGTCTGTAGATGAGAATTGGCCTGCAATACCTAAATATGTCGCCTGTTCTGGGACTTATGGGTGCTGAGGGAAGAGCTACGGATACTTCATGTGAGTGTTAATATGCATTCTGACTATGATACTGTACCGGTACATCCCAGCCTCCGCTGGGGTCTTCAGTCCAGCAACAGGCCTGCCTCAGGCAGATAGAAGCTTCTTTGGCCACCAGGTCCCACCCACTTTTACTTCCTAAGTTGTTGGTGGGGTCCGCGGGGTCTAGGATGATGGGCCTGGGGGAGAGAATGGAAGCAGATCCCTGTTACAGCCAGGATACTGGCCTCTGGTGCTCGTGTCTGTGGAATCAATCATAAAGCACATTACAATGGTAAATTGTCACGTGATGTTTAAGCTCACTAAAAAGCTGGCTCTGGAGCCACAACCCCCACAGTTTTAAACCCAAACATGTATGCCGAAGTGTTCTTCCAAGACTCTCTGTCTCGGGTCTGGCTGTCCCTCCCACCTGCCGCCCCTTAATGGGAAAACAGAAAAGAAGCAATAACAACAACAAAATGCTTTTACTCTCGAACCTCCCTCGAGAACAGCAGGGGGGGGGGGGACTGTTTCCACCTGGAGGCTACTGTTGTTTATCCCATGCTACGGCGGCTGGAAGTTCAGCCATGGGTCAGACATGGGAAGCTCATCCGTGCAGAGAAAGACCAGTTGGGAACTCTGGATGACCCCTCCACGTCCCTGGGTGACCTCTGTAGGGTGTTGTAAGCAGTTTGATGCTGTTCTTTTTATTCGCTCTCCCGCTCAGGCTACTCCAGTGGTCTCGGCTGGATCTGTGAGCACCGATTTGATCTGATGATATTCTGCTACCGGCTGCTTCTCTCTACCCGCTACTTGCTATTTTTTCTTTTACTTCTGCTTGCTATATATTTCTTATTAACTCAGTCATTTGAAATGGAAAGTATGGCCAACAGAACATTCTTCAGAATGTCCAGGACAGGAGTGGTAGGCACCTTTTGGGTCGGAACAATACCTGCAAGTAAAGCCCTTCATTAGGAGTGGAGCCTAAGAAAACTCGAGAGACTGGATCTCTGAGATCTCGCTGGACATGCCCTTTCTTGTACTGGAAAGCAGGCGTTGAGAGAAGGCTAGAGCCGCTGCAACCTTGAAGGGATAAACTGGAACTTGACAGTGAAGCCCTTGGGAAGGGCAGGGCTGAACAGCTCACAGAAAGAGACCTTGGGGACATAGCCATACTTCAGGTTTACCTCTGAATGTTTTCAACTGCGAAAGCCTCGTGAGTCCCTTTATTTTTCCAAGCTGCTTCAGTCAGGGTTTCCATTCCCTAAAGCTGTAAATGCTATGGTTGATGATACTCACCGGTCCCTCTTCAGCTGTTGTTTGAGAAAGTTTCCAACGACCTCATTTTGGAAGTTGTAGTACTTGGTCCAGTACACGCAGATGTCTTGGTAGTCCCTGAGGAGCTCCATCACGGCTACAAACCCTTCATCCAAATTGAAGTGTTCACTGCTCTCTGTACCCATTTCCCAGGCGTAGATGGTCAGAAGCTCCAGCGAGTATTTTGGGGGCAATGCTCTTCTTCTATATTTACTTCTCAGGTACTGGAGAAAGGGGGTGGGGGAGAAGAAAAAGGAAGGAAGGATGGGGGAAAAGGGGGGAGGGAAGGGGGGAGAGAGAGAGAGAGAATATGTTCTTGATGCTCTAAAAACTTTCGGGGTCCTCCATTGCTTCCTATGACAGAGCCATGAACTGGTGGCCCTAGGTGGGCTTTTGGTTTGGGGTTTCCCATGGACCATCTGCACATCAGCCTGTGCTTTTCAGTTAGAATGGAGGAGGCAACGTGGCGGAGCAGATACAGGGAATAACTGGGAAAATCTAAAACACACAGACAGCTCAGAACAGAATAAACTGAATGGAATAAAAAGAAAGAATGGCATCAAATGTTTAATTCCTCCGAAATTAATTATGAATTTACGGCAGTCTTTAGATTTATTTTATTTATGTGTCCTTGGGGAATCCCATACCTGTATACAATGTGTTTTGATCATAGCCACTTCACCCCCTTTCACCTTCTCGCCCCCCATATCTTCCTTTTCCTCCTCCTTCTTCTATTTTTTTTTTTTATAACCCATGGAGTCCAGTTGGAGTGGCCCTATGTGCATGGATGTGGGGCCATCCACCAGAGCATGGGCAACCTGTCAGGAGCCACACCCCGAGGAGAAAATGGACTCTCCCCCTCCCAGCAGCCATCAACAGCCAGCGGCTCTCAGCTCTCCCCCATTGATGCTGGGATGCTGACCGGCTTAATCTTGCTCATGCAGACAGCTGACGCTGCTGTGAGCGCCGGAGTCTGTCACGTCCAGGAGACACTATTTCTAGCCACCTTCCCTGACCTCTGGCTCAGTCTCCTTCTGCCTTCTCTCCACAGTGTTTCCTCAGACGTCCCACGCGGGGCTGAGTAACTCCACTGTCACTTGTCATGAGTCTGTGATAGCACCTGTGTCCTGGGGGGAAAGTCTTCTCAATGAGAGTAGAGAGCTGCACTAAGCCGTGGGTTTAATGTCAAGTCTTTAGAAGACAATTTGATGCCGTGTCCATTAGTAAAACAACAGTAGTAGATTCTATGTAAAACCCAGGTGATTTTTATTTTTGAGATGGAGTCTTGCTGTGTAGCCCAGGCTAGCCTGAAACTTGCAGTCCTTCTGCCTCAGTCTCCTATGTGTTGGGACTACAGGTATGCGCAGCATGCCCGGCTCCCAATGATTTTGCCTTGTATGTGTAGTGTGTGTGTGTGTGTGTGTGTGTGTGTGGTGGGAGAGGGGTGCTTGCCACACTTGTGGACACCACAGGCCAACTTTGGGTGTCAGTCCTCATTTTCTACCTGGTAACAAAAACAACAGTTTTGGGCATAAAAATGAACAATAGTCAAGGTTTAGGGATATAGCTTCGAGGTTGAGTGCTTTTCTAGCATGCACAAGGTCCTGGGTTCAATCCCTCCGAACTTAAAAAGAAAACCAGTCAAGTGCAACAGAATGGGTGCTCAGGATTAGTTCCGACTAGATTTGTGGATTTAGTAGTTTTAACAAAGGTAGTATTTTAGTTCAGTGAGAAAAGGATGCATAATTCAAAATGTGATGCACAACCTGTTAGCCATTTGGAAAAAAATAAAGGTGTCGCCAAAGGCATGCCATATTCAAGCAGAAGTTAAAAATGGATTAAAGTATATATTAAAAATATTGCCAGGCAGTGGTGGCACACGCCTTTAATCCCAGCACTCGGGAGGCAGAGGCAGGTGGATCTCTGTGAGTTCGAGGCCAGCCTGGTCTACAGAGCGAGATCCAGGAAAGGCACAAAGATACACATGGAAACCCTGTCTTGAAAAAACCGAAAAAAAATATATTGTAAGAAAATTAGGTGGCTATTAAACACACACGAGTCCAGTTGGAGTTGCCCTCTTGAGCATGAGTTAGCATATCGCCACACTGATATGCACACATGCATACACACAAAAATTTTTACCTTTTTAATACGTATTTTATGCTGTTTGAATTTTTATGATGGGTCCATTGCAATATTCAAATAACCATGTATGTATTTTTTTCTATGGAGAGAGAGAGATGGTTCAGATAAGTAACCAAAATCTATCATAGAAGGTCAGGAATATTCATCTGCAGAAATCTGAGCCAGGGAGAGGGCTCAGTGGGTAAAGCGTTTTCCATGCAAGGGTGAGGACCAGAGTTCAGATCCCCAGAAGTCACATAAATGCTGAGTGGGTATTGTAGCGTGCCTATAATCCCAGTTCTTGGGAGGCAGAGACAGGATCGCCCTGGAGCAAGTTAGCTAGACAGCCATGTAGACAAGCCTAAGGTCAACTGAAAGACCTTGTCCTAGTATATATGGAGGAGATTGAGGAAGACTCCTGACATCAACCTGAGGCCTATACACACATACACATACAAATACACACCACACATACACACACACACACACACACACACAATATACACATAATTTGCAAAAAAAGAAATCATTATGTAATCCTTAAATTATGTGTAAATGTGTGTTAGTGATCGAGTATGTGCATGTGAGTGCAGTACCTTTGGAGGCCAGAAGAGGGCATTAGACTCCCTGTAGCTGGAGTTAGGGTAGTTGTGAGCTGCCTAGTGTGGGAGTTGGGAATTGAACTTGAGTCTTGTGCAAGAACAGTACATGCTCTTAACGGCTGAACTATCTCTCCAGTCCACTCTGTTCTTAAAGTTGACCGAGTTAGAGCCAGTAGGTGGATGGGGTATTGATGAAAACATCTGCAGCACAGATGAGAAGAATGGTAAACACCTTCAGTTCATGAGGTCTAAAGTTGATGAGGAAACGACAAAGTGTGCAGATGACAGAATTAGACGGTGCTCTCCCATTCGGTGCCAAAGGTCAACAGCGGGTGTGTTTGTTTAAAGGGTGGACCAGAAACGCAGTGGGATGGCATGATGCCAGTTACCTAGTCTTTTGAGGGTGAGCTGTGTGACTACAGAAAAAAAGCAAAACAAAAAACATGGAAAGGCAGCCACTGCATTGTGACTGGTTACATGGGGCTGCATGTGAGTTTCACTTTCTTGCTTATGCATTTTTTAGAGTTTTTTTTTTTTTATAATGAACCCTTTGCAATACTCAGATACCCAGAAAGAAATGCCGTTGTGAAGAACTGTCCCTGTCACCGTGGAAGAGCACAGATGCCAGAGTCGAGCATGCTTGTTCAAACCTCACCTCTACTCTCGGCTCGGTTTTCTCATCTCCCGTTAGGAATTTGCTAGAAAGACTGAATGGGGGAAATCGTGTGGCATGTGCAGCCTAGATCTTGGGACATAATTAGTATTTCATAATGGTCTCCATTATTGTTATTATGGTCATCAAAATGCCGCATGCCTGTTTGTCCTCACCAGGAAGCACTGAATTGCCCTTGGGGAAGGTGTCACTGGAGGAAGGAGGCTCTAAGGGAGACAAAAACCCCATCGCCACAATAACGCCTGGCTCTGATACTGTGCTGCGCACAGCAGGTCGTGAACAGCCTCCGTCTATCCGGTTTCATTCACTCTGCATCCTGCCTCTCATCCACTCTTCTCATCCCCACTCCATCTCTCTTGGTGGTGCCGAGGACCCGAACCCAGGGCAAGCTTACGCATCCCAAGCAAGCTCCTTGCCAACAAGCGACATCCCAGCCCATTTTTGTTTGTTTTCCCACTCTTTAAAAAAAAAAAAAAAAAAAAAAAAAAAAAAAGGGGGGCTCTGCCCCCCCCCCCCCCCCCCTCCCCCCCCCCCCCCCCCCGCCGGACCCAAACCTCCCCCACCCAAGGGGTTTTACCTGTCTTTCGGGG
>CABHPH010001361.1:0-65767 GCA_902168325.1 Peromyscus nudipes | reverse complement strand
CTTCATCCCCCTTCATCCCTCCCTCCCCTCCTTCATCCCCCTTCATCTCTCCCTCCCCTCCTTCATCCCCCTTCAGCCTTCCCTCCCTCCCTTCCTTCATCCCCCTTCAGTCCTCCCTCCCTCCCTTCCTTCATCCCCCTGCCTCCCTCCCCTCTGTCCTTTTTTGACAGGGTCTCTCTGTGTGTCCCAGGCTATCATTGGGCTTATGATCCACCCACCTCGGCTTCCTGAGTACGGGGATCACAGTCAAGCTCATGGAATCCTCAGATCAGTTCCATAAGGGAGGTAATTGTAATGGCAACCATGGGAAATTGCCATTTTTGTAACTCAAATGTGGGCAAATACTGTCCGTTCCCATGACTCTCCTTAACATTATCACACCCACTAAGTTAGTGCGCTCCATCGGAGGTGCTAAATTGTTAGCCAAGGTAATACAAGTTATAAAATGTGAAGATATGAGAGTCTTGTTTTAAAGATGATTCTAATCCAGTTCTGTCTGACTCCAAAGACCTTAGACTGATTGTTTGATCTGGTGTTTTCCAGAGGGTGGGTAGGAAATCGTTTGGATGAATCCTCTTTGCCCATGCAACACTGGTACATGGGAACCCATGCATTTATGGGATCTTCACGGTATATTTCCAGTACCGCCTACCCACTAAAGAGCAAACTCCATTGGTTTCTACTTTCTCTAAACTCTTCCAGAAGGAAGAGACCCCAGAACCATCTCTCTGAAGCTGACCCACCACAGGATTTACCCAAAGCATCATAAGCCGGGAGAACATCCATCTGAATAATGCAGTCACTCTTCCTGGGCTGGACCTTTAAGGTCAGGGAGCGAGGGGTCCGATTCCCCTCTCTGTGTTTAACCACAGTGATGTTGTACGCCAGGCTCCTCCTGCAGTGAAGGAGCTTGTCCTCAATGAAGTCGATGATGAATTCTCGGTGTCTCGCCTGATGTTTGAAACTGGAGAAGCAGCTCAGGAACAGAACTATGTCCTGGTCAGATCTGTGGTTCAGCATTGTCCCCTTTCCCGAGGAGCCTCCCTGTGGAGGGGACAGTGCTAAATTGACCTATCTTGAGATTTGGTGCTTTGAGGTTGAGAGGTACACCAAAAGCATCGGTGTAATTTCCCTATATAACCCTTTTGTATAGGGAACTTGCATAGGGAAGACTTTGACCAGATGGCAGTGGCGCACGCCTTTAATCCCAGCACTCAGGAGGCAGAAGCAGGCGGATCTAAATGGATTTGAGGCCAGCAAGGTCTACTGTTGTGGAATATTAATTTAATATGTGTTACATTCGTTTATGCTGTGGAACATTTGTTTAATGATCCAAAGATGCGTTGCATTCTTTTATGTTGCATTTGTTTAACTCTGTGAAGCTGTGTTACTGTGCCTGTCTAAAACACCTGATGGTCTGAGAAAGAGCTGAACGGCCAATAGTGAGGCAAGAGAAAGGCTAGGCAGAGCTGGCAGGCAGAGAGAATAAATAGGAGGAGTAATCTGGGAAGAGAGATTGAGGAGTGAGAAAGAGGAGGAGAGGAAGACTCCAGGGGCCAGCCAGCCAGCTACACAGTAAGCCATGGAGAAAGAAGTAAAGAAAGGTACACAGAAAGAGAGAAAGATAAAAGCTCAGAGGCAAAAGATAGATGGGATAATTTAAGTTAAAAAAAGTTGGCTAGAAACAAGCCAAGCTGAGGCCAGGCATTCATATGTAAGAATAAGCCTCATGCGAGTTATTTGGGAGCCGGGTGGTGGGTGCCCCGAAGAGCCAAAAGAGTAAACAACAACAACAACAAAAACAATCAACTACCGTCTACAAACTGAGCTCCAGGACAGTCACACCTAGGCAGAGAAACCCTATCTCGAAAAACCATGCACAAAAAAGAAGCCATTGGTCCCCATCATGGAGACCTTTGCTGTGGGCATCGCAGGTTGGGCATCCCTAGTTTGAAACTGAGAAATTCAAATGTTCTGAAATCTCAAACTTAAAAAACAAACACTTTTTTTTTAATGTATGGTTTTTTTTTTTGTTTTTTTGTTTTGTTTTTGTTTTTTTTTGCCTGCACGTATGTCTGTATACCACATGAATGCCTGTTGTCCCCAGAAGCCAGAAGAGGGTGTGGGTGGGTCCTCTGGAACTAGAGTTACAGATGGTTGTAAGCCACCATACTAGGGAAACAAAATATCAACCTCAGATCTACATCCCCAGCCCCAAACAAATTACTGTTTGAAAAATGCTATAATGAAACACAATACTGTTATCTAATTAAAAGCCAAAACAGAACGAGGTGAGAGGGCATGAATCTCAGGGCCTCCTTCCCCCCACCCCCCACCCCAGTGCCTCACTAGGTAGCCAAGTGTGGAACTTGCTAGGTAGCCCAGACTTGACAGTCTTAAACTGGTAATCCTCCTGCTTCAGTCTCCTGAGTGCTGGGGTTACAGGCGGGGGCCTGCCACATCCAGCTCTAGACTTTCTATCTGTTGTTGTTTCTTTCAGATCCCAGAAGCAAAGAGGCTGCTAGAGGGCTGGACCTGGGAGCTGGCAGCCAAGTCAGAGGTTTGGAGGGCCAGAATACAAAAGGGGTGAGTTGAATCTTTTGAAGCAACTGTAGGAGCTTCAATTTCTGTCTTGAAACCCGTTTTGCTAACAGCTCTTCCTAATCTCTGGTGTCAGCTGTCTGTTTTGGGTCTTTATAATCCAAAGTCCTTTGTCTCCAGGCCTAACCTCTGTGGCCATGACTCAGGGTTTCCAGATAAAGCCTGGCTTACTAGGAGTTGATGTGAGATGTCTTTCATTTTAGCAAAATGAAGAACGTCCAGATTTCTGATCCAAACTATCTTGGTTGAAGGGGGCGTGTTCTAAGTTGGTGCTTTTCTGGGAGAAATGACGCTTTCTAAATAGACGCTTTATTGATTACCCAGGCAGCCCCTGGAATCCCATGGAGTTTACCAAGTACTGCCTTGCTAGGAAGTTTCTAACATGACCAAGGGCACTAACTTAGAACAGTAGGTTTCCTTTATGACTTCAGAGGTAAAGTAGTATTTCTTAAGCAAGAAGCAAAGGTACACATTTTATGGAAACTGGTCCACTCAAAGTTGAGAATCCTAAATTCTCACTACCACCTCTGCCCTTCAGCTTTGCAAGACTGATTTTATATACAAAAGCCTTTCCTGTGCTTTATCCATTTATTGCTCATAATAAACCCAACTAAAGAAGAGGAGACTCAGAGGGGTGAAATGGCCCATCTCCCAAGGTCACAAACTCCATAGGGCAGGGATGGGATTTGAACCCAGGACCCTTTGTGCTCACCTTCACCACCTTAAGCACCTTGACTTCTTGGTCCAGAAACAGCTCATCACGGAAGCACTGGTCCCGAAGGAACCCCTGGATTCTCTCCCAGGCGTCCTGCCCTTCCTCTTTCCAGTCCCTCTGGGGCTGAAGGCTGTGCTCCAGGAAGTGGTCCAGCTTGTCCCCAGGGGTCCCATACAGATCGGGGGTTGGATCCATCTCTGCAGGATCAACCTGTCTCTTGGAGTGAATCCTCTGTGTGTTTGCTCAGGGAGAAGTTTCCAGCCTTGCCCAGATGAAACTCAGGGGAAGGAGACCGTGGGATGGAGATACTTGTCTCTGTTTCCAGGGTGGGGAAAGGCTGAATGATATCTCCAGGCAACACTCTGCTCCTCCCTCGGGATTGGCTTCTCAGCTCTGCAGCCAGCCAGACTGAGAAACGAAACCAGGCTTTCCTGAGAATTGAAAGTGAGAACCAGTTTCCTTTCTTCAAGGCAGGAAGGAACAAGAAGGAAGGAAGGCCCAGGAGTCTTCCAACAGGCTCTGTGGTGAGCATTGGATATGTCTTTTCAGCAGCCCCAGTGGTAGCGATTGGCCAGATAATCACATCTGCCCCGGTGATCTGGCAGAGGCAAATTCAAACTCTTTTATTCAATCTTAATTACTAAATATGTCTTGGACAAGAGACATAATTACACATAGTTAACGCTGAGGGTCATTACACAACATCCATACTCCAAGTTCCTGTCACCCTCAGCCTACCTCCCCAAGGCTGCTCACCTATAGGAGATATCTTAGTCGAAGGTCACAGCCAGTCTTGAGGGCCAGACTCTCCAGCTGCAGGACCGATCAAGGTGGCATCTCTCCGATGTCCCCAGCTGTCCTGAAAATGTGAAGAGCGATGCATTGCTCTTGGTCTCTGCTTATAGACTGTCAAGCAGGCAATGTGAGGTTCTTCTCTTAGGCAGTCCTGTGTCTGGTTATCTTGAGTGAGTGGCGTCACTGGGTCCTGGCTATCAGGTGCAGCCTTGGGATAGTGGGGTTCCTGATGAAGCTATTTTTTCATGTCTAAAAGGCATTTTGGGGGAGGGCAATGGTCATCACAAATATTAATCCTCATATCACACCACACAGTAAATGCACATCTATACATCCTGTTTTAGTTAAGGTTTCTATTTCTGCAATAAAATACCATGACCAAAAAGGCAACTTGGGGATGGAAGGGTTTATTTCACTTTACAGACTGTCCATCGTGCAGGGCAGTCAGGTCAGGAACTCAAGTCAGGAGCCTGGAGACAGGAATTGATGCCAAGGCCATAGATGGATGCCTGTTGGTTTGCCCTTCATGGCTTGGTCAGTCTGCTTTTTCATTCACTGCAGGACCACCTGCCCAGGGCTGACACAACCCGCAATGGGCTGGGCCCTCCTGCATCAATCATTAACTAAGAAAATGCCCCACAGGCTTGCCCACAGGCCAGTCTTACAGAGGCGTTTTCTCAATGGAGGTTCCCTCTTCTCAGGTGACCATAGCTTGTGTGGAGGCGGGAGATACGTGAAGTAATAACGTATTATTAGTATAAAGGATTTACTAATAAGCTTGCTTATGAAATAAGAATTACACCAGTAGAACTTATCGAAGGGAACACGGACTCCAACGTGACTTGACCGTAAGTATTGAGAGCCGCTGGTAGTGAAAGTCCATGAGAGTATACAGCAGTGACAACTAGTGTTCAGAAAGTCAACCTATCAGAACTAAGGGTTCTGTTAGAGGAAACCATCATGCAAGGCGTTATGGGATTACTGCCTTTTGAATGAACTGGCTGTCTCTTGTTGTAAACCTCTTGTGCAATAACAGCTATGAGTCTCCCCACTTACCATGCATCTCCATGTTATGTGTACATGTAATCTCACGATTGCATCTCAGTCTTGGGCACAACTTTCCCTATACATTTGGGGTAACTGGACAACTGTCCCCAGCTGTGTTTGTCTTTCATTAACATATATCTGGCTAGGGCCATTCTCCAGACAAAAGTATTTCAGCAAAGATACCTTTTTCCAAGGATAAAACTGCACACAGATAAACATGAGCTCATCTCACTCACAGATAGAGAAAAGAACCACTAACAATTAAATCCTCAACCCCTTACCTTCACCCCGGGTTATTTACACAAGACCCTAACTTAAGAGATTTACTGCTCACATTCCTGGGATGAAGTTTTAGCCATTTGCTAGTTACTGAGTTAAGGCAGTTACTTCCCACTGACCCAAGGAGATTGATTGCCTACAAGGCCAGACGTGCAATAGGTGCCAAGCTTCTTTCTCGTGCAAATTAAGTTTTTATTCCTCCTCAGCCAGGTGCTATTCCTAGATTTTTCTCCTCAGCAATTACTCTGGGTGAAAGTACTTTTACTAACCAAATACTACATGCTCTGACAGAGGTTGCTTAGCATATGTCCCCCTCCCTGTCAGAAAGCAGCTGCAGCTGGGACAAGTGGGAAAAGCAGCGCCAAAGACAGTTTGCTTTCTTGTGACTTACTGACCCCTAACATTCTATCTAGCCATTTCTAGATTACAGTTTGAGCACACAAATTCCCTAATTGATCTTAGACTTGCAGAGAACTCCCCTTTAGTCACTCCCCTTTTGGGTTGTAATTGGAAGCTGACAATTAATTGCTTTATGAGTGGGTCCTTATCACCTCTCTCTGAGACCCTGAAAACTTCAAGCCTCGCATTGCTTTACCAAAGAATTACTGTGTGGGTGCATAGACTGGTTCTCTGAGAGCACGGAGATGAGACTTGATGGAGAAGAACAAAGATGAGGACGGAGATGGAAAGAACTAGGTAGACATGAGAGAACAGCAGGGGGGAACTGAGAGCAGGAGGGACCTGGATGAGCTAAGTAAGAGAGCAGAAAAGAAACTGTGCAGATAGAATCGCCATAGAAGAATAAAGTGAATGGACTAAAGAACTCAGTGTGCTTAGATTCATTGAATGTCCCTCAGATTAGAATCCTCAGCAGGATGGTAGACTCTTCCGCGGACCCTGGGAACAAGCAATATAGGCTGGACCTGTTACTGTTTGCGTTACGTAAGGAGTGTAATGACCAGGCCTGTCCATCACTTTATTACGTCCTCGGGGTGGTGCGTCCAATGATTCCCAGGGCCTATTTTCCCTGATGAGATTTTAACGCAAACTCAATCTCCCCCCTTCCCCCGCCCCCCAATAAATTTATAGGTCGGCTCCCTTTCTACTCCCGGGAATAAGTCATTTATCAGTCTGTGCTGGATGGGTGGAGCCTGACAGACAGTGTGGATTCTGGGGCTGCCCAGGGTTGCAATCATCCTGCATTCTCAAAATGGAGTCTGCCAGGGAAAGGCACAGCCCGAAACCATCATTTTAGACCATGTGGAGTGACTTAGAGTTGTTATTGTAATTTCTAGTGCAGTGAAACCACTGGATTAGATCACTGTAGGAAGAAAGAAAGGTTGATTGGGAGATCAAACTGCCAAGGCTGTCACTCGGGAGGTGGGGGGGAGGCCGAGGCAGAAGCAGCCTTGCTGGATTTAAAGGAATAGGCTAAAGTGTATATGTGTGTGTGAGTGAGTGTGTGTGATAGTGTGTGTGTATAGTTTATGTGTGTGAGTGTGTGTGTGTGATAGTGTGTGTATATATGTTTATGTGTGTGAGTGTGTGTGTGAGTGAGTGTGTGTGTGAGGAGAGAGTGTGTGTGAGAGAGAAAGTGTGTGTGTGTGTGGAGAGAGAGAGTGTGTGTGTGTGTGTGTGGTGTAGAGTGCATGTGTGTGTGTGTGAAGAGAGAGAAAGAGAGGGTGTGTGAGAGTGTGCGTGCGTGCGTGCGTGCGTGCGTGCGTGCATGTGTGTATGTGTGTGAACCAGAACAGCCTGGGAGTTAGAGTAGCAGGAAGTGAGGTACAGGCTGGAACAGTGTGGTCACTAGCAAGGGGACTTCGATCTGTGGTCACTAGCAAGGGGACTTCGATCTGTTCCAGGCTTGTTTGAGTTCATTGGAAAGTAGATGCCATTGCAGAGGTAGTTGGCTGTAGGGGTGGATAAGGGAAATAGCAGCTTTTCCTGAGAAGCAGAAATTCACTTAACAAGGTTTCTGAGGAAGACTGAGTTTAGGCTCTGGTTTTTGTTTTTTTTTTTGTTCCCCAAGACAGGGTTTCTCTGTGTAGCCCTGGCTGTCCTGGAACTCACTTTGTAGACCAGGCTGGCCTTGAACTCACAGAGATCTGCCCACCTCTGCCTCTCAAGCCCTAGGATTAAAAGCATGCACCACCGATGCCCGGCTAGGCTTTGTTTATCTGCTGACAGTCCTTCTGTTTACCCTAACCCTAACCCTAACCCTGATGGTCTGGACACACCTAGATCAGGGAACCGTAGGCACCTCTTGCCTGATGTTGAAACCAAAACCTCGTGCCATACTCCTGAAGACTGCTTTCGGGCTGAGGAACTTTTTTTTTTTTCCTCTTCCCAATATGGTCACATAGAACATCGAGGAAGCAGGCTAAATGTGGAGTCTCTGGCTTGGTACTTCCGTGCATTTCTTTGATGCTGTGTGTGTACTGAGGGAACAGAAGGAAATAATGGCAGGTGTTGCCTCTAATTTTTGTAGTTTGCTGTTCTCAACGGCCTGCTTACACTTGTCAGAACATTTACTAGATCATCAAGCTGGAATTGTTTGGAAAATGTTATTGTAAATTCAAAATAAAATCATATGCATTGATGCATTGACTGTTACTCTGTCTCACATTCTCAAGTGAGATTTAAAGGTATTTATTCGTTAGTACTGGTCATTAAGCCTAGGAGAGAGTGCATGCTACACGTATGTCCTACCATTGAACTACACTCTCTATCTCAAGCTTTCATACAGGAAATAAGTCGGGGTCTCAGTACCTCAGAATGGGATTTCGGGGCCACAGAAAACAGTGCCTGGGCTTATGGCGCTCCTCGGAAACGTTCAAGACACACGGAATCAAGATCCTTACAGGCTCGGCAGAGCTGCGGTGGGCTCCGAGGAGCAGCGGCTTGGGTTTGGGGTTTCTGGGGGACGTGTGCAGCTGGTGCATCAGCTCCCTCTGCAGCGAGCTGTGGGAACCGCAGTGAGCGTGGGCGCCCACGCTCCTCCGACCCGCAGTACTCACTCCGGCCAGAGGGGGCGCGGAGGAGCAGGAAAAAGGTGGGAAGCCGGAGCTGCCCCTGGGAGTGGGCGTGGCCTGGGCGCTGCTGCTGCTGTGATTGGCCAGGCAGGGCACGGGGGCGGGGCTGAGCGCTCCCCGTGCTCCTTTGGGTGCTCTGTTCCTCCCCGTGCTCTTTTGGGTGCTCTGTTCCGAGGTGGTGGCTGGCCTGGCCTGTCGGGGAGGACAACTGTGAGGTGAGACGGGTGAGGAGCCGGCTGTGCGGCGTCTGTGGGAGGAGGGAGTCGCCTTTCTGAGGAAAGAAAAACTCTTTTCCTCACTGTTTGGCCCCTCGATATCCGGCTGAGCCGAGTCCTCCCTGAGGAAAAGGGCCCATTGCACAGATGTGAAAGCCGAGGCTGAGAGCGGCTGAAATGGGGCTTGTCCCTGCGTCACTCCGTGAGGAACGGTGCTCCATCCTGGAGCTGCTCGCCCGCCTGTATTCAGCTCTGAGGCTGCCTTCCTGCACCAGCGGGAATCCCTAGTGAACATACCTGGGGCTTTTGTTGTCGTGGTGGTGGGTTTTCTGCTTCCTTTCCACCAAGTTCTCGTCGCCACGTGAGATTTTGATATTACTTTGAACAAAGGGACACGGGCTAGATCATTCCGGAACGCGTAAAATGTAACTTCCTGTAGGCCTGCCTCGACCGCCAGCAGTTCTCAACGTGGGGGTCACGGCCCCTTGGCGGGCCGCCTAAGACCGTCAGAAACAGATGTTGACATTATGATTCGTAACAGGGGCAAAATTACAGTTCTGAAGTAGCAAGGGAAATGATTTTATGTTGGGGGGGGTCACCACAACGCGAGGAACTGTATGAAAGGGTCGAAGCTTTCGGAAGGTTGAGAACCGCTGCTTTATACCCAGAAAAGGGAACTTCGCGGGGAGGAGAGTTTTACCAGTGCATGTATTTACAGTCCCAAGGCTGAAGGATGCCAGTGGGTGTTCTCGTTGCTACCTTAGCTTTCTCGTCAGGCAGGCCATCAGCCTCAGACTCAGGAGTTCCTCCGCTTGTCTGAGACTCCTTACTTTACATTAGGAACCCTTCATCTGTCTCTTGCAACCAGGCCTCCTGCTCATTGTCAGGCTTCCCTTCTATGATGGACTCTCCCCCTCTGGAACCATGAGCCAAAATAAGCCCCACCCCTCTCCCTTAACGTGTGCGGAGTCTTGCCCGCTCTCACCTTCTTTTCCTGTAAGGAGCACTCCCCCAGGGAGCTCCTCCCAGAGCCATCACCGAAATGCTCCCTCACTCTTTGCTCCTCCCTTGGCTTCTGTCCACCCATTTCTGAATTTCTCTCATTCTGATTAATGATGCCCTTTCATGATTTACATCATTCTCTTAATGACTTTTTTTTTTTTTTTTTTTTTGCTGATTTTTGAAAAAACAAACCACTTTATTCAAGGGAGTGACGTCGGGTCACTAAGTTGGAGATCAACTTCTCTTTAGGGATTTGTTCTAGCGATGCTTACACTACAAGAAAGTTTTTACTACAGACTGGCAGGAATCAACTTTCATTTAATATACAATATACACCAATACAGAAGAAATGTATTTACAGTGTTAAATAGCCAACGTTAAAAACAGAGCATTTGCAACAATGAAAAGGAGCAAACATATGTACAAAAACGCTAAATCTACACGATTAGAGTGATCCACTCCACAGAGGGGAGAGGGTGAGAGAGCAGCAGCCTCTGTCTTCGTGATCACAGTTCCATCTCCCTGCAGACGTCATCACGGGATCCTGAAACACAGCAAACCTGAGCCTGAGGATAGGATGTCCCTTGGATGGTGGGATGGGCAGGCTGAATCCCACATACAGGGTTCACTGGAGATCATTAGTTCTGATAAGAGAGTGGCACCATGACCTGCCTTCCCTCTCCATGACCCTTTCGCTTTCTCTGGTCCATCCTGAGACCCTCAAGGTGAACAAGGACAGCTGTGTTTCTCTTTCTGTGCCTGATGGTCATTAACGCCACCTTGTCTATCCTATGACTTTCAGAGACCATGGGGACTAGAACTGGAGATCAATGGCAGAGCGTGGATGAGGCTTTGGGTTCTACCTATAACATCACCAAACAGAGAAAAGGAAACTAAGCCTGGGCTAGGAAATAGGGTGAAGGGCCAGGAAATTGAACGTATTCTGAAGTTCAAGGACTACAAGTATAGGCACCAGACCGGGACCCACCATAGGAAAGTCAGAAAACGTGGGAAAGGGGGGATGGGGAAGAGCCACAGAGAAAAGAGTTGATAAGAGCCGGGCAGTGGTGGCACATGCCTTTAATCCCAGCACTCGGGAGGCAGAGGCAGGCGGTTCTCTGTGAGTTCGAGGCCAGCCTGGTCTACAGAGTAAGTTCCAGGAAAGGCACAAAGCTACACAGAGAAACCCTGTTTTGGGGAAAAAAAAAAAGAATTGGTAAGAAAATCAGAGACCCAAATAAGAGGAGCTACATACCAATGGCTGGTTCTGCCTTCTCATCCTTGGCGTCAGAGAAGCGCGCTTCCGCGTGTACCAGGGCAGTGACAGATATGGAGTGGCCTTGGAGAGAGGAGGAGGGATTTCAAGTCTAGGGTGAGGATCCCGGCCTCTGCTGCACTACTTCAGACTTCAGTCCCTCATCCCTCTGCTCCTGTCCTGGGGTCTTCGTCCCCTTACCTGGCCACTCAGGACAGGCTCTGGTGATCTTTTTCCAACCCAGACTCTACCATAATGCCAAGGGGGCAGTGCCGGTGTTCTGTCCTTCCTAGAGGCTGGCACAGTCTCCATGACTTTTTGTGCCGGGCAGTGGCCACCCCTCCCCCCCCCACCCCGGATGCTGCCTTACACTACCCATCTCAATCATTGCTGCCGGTTTTCTCTCTCCTTTGTAACCTTGCTCCCATGGAGTTCTCCAGTGTGGGGAGATTGGGGGAGAAAGCTAGACTATATTGTCACCTCCCTAACCACTCAGTTAACTATGGCCTTTATGCACAGTTGTGCCCGCCCGTCAAGGGCCAGGGGTTGTGTCTGTCTTCTGTAGTAGGACGACAACCCAACGCACGTGATGATGACTATCCTGGGCCTGTGGTGACCCGAGGGACTTGGTGGACATTGGGATGTCACAACAATTCCATCGCCGACAAGGGACGGTAAACACAAGTTGACAGGCTGAACAAGGGGGCCAGATCCCCCTTGTTCCTTCTCTTACAGAGAACAGATGAGTGGTGACCTAAAGGAAAGGGGCCAGGCAGTCTTTATGCTGTGTTGAGATGGTAACTAGCGGGTCTGAGCACAAGGGACAGGATCAGAAGGTGCGGACACCCTCTGTGTAGAGCAGCAGAGGTGGATCGGATAAAGGGCCCTTGAACCTGCTGGACCTAGCCTCTATTCTGAGCCTGTGGCAGGCTGAGTGCCTGGGCGTGCTGCCCCTTTCCACACACACTCTGTTATGACTGCCTTGCTTCAGGGAGGCTCGAGGGGCCACTGGACATAGGGGACCCTGTTGGAAATATCTTCAGGGTTTGCTCCCAGTCCCACAATATGGGAAACGGAGTCAGAGTAGAGGTGAGACGTGAGTGATGATGAACTCACCAGCATGCACCAGCCTCCCAGTGGCCTGCTTTGTAACTCATCCCTCCCAGGAGTGTCCATACAAATAGGTGTGCAGTGAGAGGCAGGGCAGAGAATGGCTGACATCCTGAGGCCTGACAGAGCAACGAAGGAGGATGGATGTCTCACCCACCACCCATGTCATGCCTGAGAGTGAGCACTGTGTCTCTAGATTCCTTAAGCTGTGGGTCAACATGAACCCCAAACCAAATATCGTATGCACGGTCTCCAGCAGATGGCCCACAATCACAGTCAACTGTGGAGGCCTCTGGCACAGAGCCATGGGAGGCGGGGCTTGTGGAGAAGGTTAGTGTCAATTAGAAAAGCGAAAACCGACGCTCGCAGCAGTGAGCACGGATTCTTGCTTCGTAAAACAAGGCAAGACGGTAGGCATCCCTGCTGTCTGCTTCTGTTCCCTGCCTGTTCATACTTCCCTCTCACAGTCCCCAGAGCAGCACACACACCCCAGTCCTCCCAGGAACCCTTTCCCATACGGTTCTACCCCAAGAGGTCATGTACCTTCAAAGTCTTCCTCGTCGCTGCTCCAGTCCCACTGCCTGTGGACATTCCAACCTTTAGAAACACAAACACCAGCAAGACAGTCAGTGGACAGTCTTCCCTGTTCCTTCTGTGTCTCTTGTAGTGATGGTGGGGTGTGGTTTGGAGGCATGGTGTGCCCTCCAGTGGTGAGTGCAGCAGTGTTGAGGGGAGGTAAAACCTTTTGGAAGCGGCCTCAGGTGGGATGTAATTAGACTGCTGGAAGCCAGCAAGCTGGCTTAGCAAGGGAAAGGGGCTTGCGGCCAAGCCTCATGACCTGAGTTTGATCCCGGGGAATCCGCACGGTGCGAGAAGACTGGTTCCCACAAGTTGCCCTCTGACCTCCATACTTGTGCTTCAGCACGTGCTCCCCCACGCCCACCCACACTCACACACAGCAAATAAAGGAATTGTCACAAATAGGTCACTGGGCCACCACCCCAATGTGGCGTTGCTGTGGTGTGCTCAGACCCGGCTTAGTTCCCGTCAGAGCACCGTTAAAAGGAGCCGAGCAGATGTCTGACTCCCTTGTACTTTGCCTCTTACCGCCCCTTTCTTTCATATGTACCAGTGTTGGGATGAGCCAAGATGATGCTCACAAAAGCCGGGAGGTGCTGTTGCCGTGCTATTGACATCTAGAATTGGGAGCTAAACTTCCCTCTGTACAGTGTCGAGGCCAAACGTTTGTGGTAGTCACTGATTAATAGCAGATTAGGGCCCTGTCTTCTGGGTTCTCAGATATTTCCTGGCTTCTGTGTACTCTGGGGCCTCCAGTATGAGCCTGCAAGGTCTTTTAAGCCTTCAAGTAGGAGAGAGAAGGTGAAGGATCAGATTTCAATTCTCCTCACCCAATACAGTGTGCTTGTGCGTGTGCATGTGCGTGTGCGTGTGTGTGTGTGTGCGTGCGCGCGCGCGCGTGCGTTCGTTCGTGCGTGCGTGCGTGAGTGTGTGTGTGTGTGTTGAAGTAGCTGAGATCAGGGAACATAGGCCAGGTGCCCATGAGATGATGGTATTATTCTGCTGCGTTGTAAACACATGTCCGCCAGAGACATGAACTGCAGCTACAGGACTGGGATTCTCCATGTTTATGTGTTTGAACTGATACAATTCGGACAATGCATTATTTTGGCGGCTATGGTGTTGCATGGGAAAGAGGGCAAACATGAGGAGATCTGAACCCCCCTTCCCTTCATGCTCTCTTGTAGAAGAATTTGCTGCCCCATCCCATCACACATTCCAAGGCTCACTGGGCACGTACAAAAGGATTAGGCATTCTGTAAAGTCCTCTGGATACTGAATCAATGAGTTTAACTTGGAGGCCCAGCTGGATTCCAGCAAGGCCCAGGGCATCCTGTTCAGAAGCAATGAGAGCTTTGGAAACAGAAGGGGCAAGGTGTTCATTTCAGGAGCCACCCTCACCCCCGAGCTGGTCATAGCCAGTAGACATTTGGACCCGTGTAGGGCACAGTAGGCCGAACAAGCTGAGGAGGGAGCTTTCCGCTTTCTACACGTGAGCACCATCCCAGCTCAGGAGATGCTCATGAGGAGTGTGATTGTTGTCTAGGGCTGAGCTGATTGAGAAGGGGAAATTCTGGTCCTGCTGTCAGAGTCATGACCAGAATGCCTGTCAATGTGAAGAACATTGGAAATGGCAATGTAAAGATGTAACAGAGGCCTTCAACGTTATGTTCTGAGGGCCATACATGAGAGCTAATGGAATAACCTGGAATGTGGGGTCATGCCCCATCAATAGACTAAGCTTGTCCTCTATTGGAGTCATACCTTCATGCCCTACCCTCCCTGAGAGACCAATACCTTTCAGCTGTACAGGCTGTGCCCTTGGAGGCTCCATCCAGTTTCAGTGTGCCAGATACTAATCCATCAGCGGTGTTGACACAAGGACCAGTTGGAAAGGGGACTTCTTGTGGCAAGTGAGCCACAGACGCTATCTCTGTCCTGACCACAGGGAGTTTAGGCCTGGGAACCTGTGTCTCAGGAGCAACCCTGAAGTCGATCCTCCTGTCTCAGATTCCTACCACAATGTGGAGTGACCTGTGGCTGTACCAGGGGTCTCACGCCTAACGAAGGGCCGTGCCCAGTTCTCCATGCTTATGATGTGGTAGGAAAAATGGCTTCTAAGTACTGTGACAGTAGAGGATTGCGAATGAGATCGGTGTGATAAATCTTCACCAATCAAATGCTATGATCTTATTTGGAGGCCAATGACGTAAAAGCTTCATTAATGAGCGATAAGGGTATTTATCTTTTGACCACAGTTGTGAAGCACACCTTGACCATTGAGAACCAAGTGACCATCTTTGAGTGAATGGGCTCTATTTTTGTGGTTGCTGCTCCTTGAGGTCTGTGGGACATCCAAAGAACTGCATGCATATACAATTTAGGATAACCTCTTAGGTTTCCTGAGCACCTTTCAAATGGCTATCGGTGGGAGGCTGCTCGTGGAAGCTTCCTCCTGAGTTTGTCCCGCCCATTTTTGTAATATACAGTCATGCTCCCTCGGGGATCACATTTTGTTTTGGAATGAAACTTGCTAAACAACCAAATGTGTATGAAGTCACACAGAGGGACCTTTGGGCTATAACGCATGGATTCACACACAGACACACTATGCTCCCATTGCCCAACCCTACACCACCTTGTTGCTGGAGAGCTTCTCTCCAGGTCCCACCAAACCCCGCAGTTCCACAACCCATGTATAAAATAATCACTCAGACGCTTATATTACTTACAAACTGTATGGCCGTGGCAGGCTTCTGGCTAACTGTCCTTATATCTTAAATTAATCCATTTCTATAAATCTATACCTTGCCACGTGGCTTGTGGCTTACTGGCATCTTTACATGCTGCTTGTCCTGGTGGTGGCTGGCTGTGACTCCTTCCACCTTCCTGTTCCCTCAATTCTCCTCTCTGTTAGTCCCGCCTATACTTCCTGTCTGGCTACCAGCCAATCAGTGCTTATTTATTAACATATTTGTCATGCAGAACATCCCACAGCACCACCTAAAAGGAACACCATTGCTCTCATGGAGTGCAGAGGTTGGTCATACTTTTCATCTGATCCTCAACAGTCATCATAGGAAGCTAAATCAAGTTGGCTGTCCACATTGAGCCAGCAGGACACTCCCACCCTTCTTTCGTCTAGATTGTCCCTAAGCAGGTGAGTGATTGTGCTGCACCCACCTCTTTGCATTTCCCCTTGCATTGACCCATAATCATGGAGAGAGGGATCATTATGGAGATCAGCCTGTGCTGTGTCCTGTGAATCGGGTTCTGTTCACACGGGGACACAGACATGGAGATGTGAAAGAGTAGTCAGTTCAAGGGAATCCAAGGGCATGGTGCAAATCTACTCCTGTCGAGAAACACCAGGTGGTGCTGGAGAGACGGCTCAGTGGTTGAGAGCACTGGCTGCTCTTCCAGAGGACCCGGGTTCAATTCCCAGCACCCACACGATGGTAACATTACAGGTCGTGACTGTCTGTAATGCAAGTTCCAGGGGATCCAGGACTCTCTGAGGGTCTCTGTGGGCACTGCATGCACATGGTGAATAGACATAGACTTGGTCAAAACACCAATGCACATAACAACAAAACTGAAAGAAAAAAAAAAGAAAGAAACCTGAGGTGTTCTGAATGGTGTCTGCTGTTGTGTTATTGTTGGCTGATGCAAAATGGTCTTCTAGTGAGGAAAGAGATGTAGCAGGGCTAAGCTGCTACGGAATGTTTGTGACATTTGCCACTCCCGTAAAATCCCATTAACATGTCTGTGTCTGTGCTGTGCCACGCGTCTGTGTTCTCACAATCGTATTGTGATACCGTTGGAAACACCATCTGCTAGAACACTACTTCTGTATTCTACACAGATGCAATCGACTTACTAGGGTATTCCATGGGTTCCTCTGATCTTCTGTGATGATGGAAGTGATCCCTCAAGGTCTCCAGGATTACTAGGAAGAGAGGGAGGCACTGTCAGTGTCCTGGGGCTGCTGTCACGGATCATGCCAGAGCATCCGTGGATAGGGATTGGGCAAAGACAAGGTCAAGGGCAGGAGGAGGAGGGAGTGGGAGGCAGGAAATCCAGCTCTCCAGGCATCCTAGCATGTAACACTATCTAAATGGGATGAACATGAAGCATATGCTGGGCCCCAGGGACCTAGTCCCCTGCCTCCTCTGCCCTGTAAGTAGTTGACCTTGACTGCCATCATCTTCTCCGTAACTTCCAGGACCTTTTCTTCCCCAGATCTCCGTTTCTTCTGTGGGTATCCTCTTCCTAAAGGATTTGCTTACTAGATGAAAATGTGGCCTTTGCCAGGTATGGTGGTGCATGCCTTTAATACTATCCCTCAGGAGGCAGAGGCAGGTAAATCTGTGTGTTCAAGGCCAGCCTGGTTACATAGTTCCAGGCCAGTCGGGACTACAAAGTGATGCCTTATCTCAAAAAAAAAAAAAAAAAAAAAAGACCTCTGTTAGGAGAATGGAATTCTTATTGAGATAATTTATAACTATGGAAACAATGAAAGGCTGTCATTTCCAAACAACCACCTCAAAAGGTATGGCAATTTTCCTTGTCTTCCTTTTGTACAGAACGTGCAGTGGACTCATGGGGTTGGTGGCTGACGAGCTCACGTGAGGCTCCCACAGGGGGACAATTCAGCTTAGTTAGCGTGTGGTGCCTCTACTCCCTATCTAAGGTATGCCACAGGTGTGCTACGAGGGAGCTGGACTCAAGAGTAACAGCCAACTGGAACTTTTTGTTACATGGTCTTTTAGATATGCTTGCTAGGGAATTTGAGTGTCTGTAAGGGTCTGGATGATCATCTCATTAAGTACAGTCAAAGAACTCCAAGATGCTTATCTGCTGTGAGCAAGGGGTGAGGAAGAGCTCACGCAGTCTTGGCAGGTGTTGACTTACACTGTGGTAAGGGTACCTCACCTACCCACGGAGGCTATTCCAATTTCACATTAATGAATTCTGTGTATATTTTTTTTTAGGGGGGGGGCGTTGAGACAGAGTTTCTAGCCCTGGCTGTCCTAGGACTAACTTTATAGACCATGCTGGCCTTGAACTCACAGAGATCCGCCTGCCTCTGCCTCCCAAGTGCTGGGATTAAAGGCGTGTGCCGTGTGTGTGTGTGTGTGTGTGTGTGTGTGTGTGTGTGTGTGTGTGTGTGTGTGTGTGTGTGTGCGCGCGCGCGCTTTTGAATGCAGCATTGCAGCCTTGGATTGTGTGAACACTGTGGCTGCCTTCCAGTGATGGGCAGTGTTGGGAGCTCCATAGAGTGGAGTCGCACCAGGTGTTTGCCTAAGCTTAAACACCCTGGCATGGTAACTATAGATCCCATGACTTGGACTAGACTATGGATCTGAAGCTCAGAGCATCAACCTTGGGACATATGCCTAGCTCCTCTTTTGCCTCTGACCATACAGAGCCATGAGCCTGGACCAGTCAGCTCTGCAGTCTCTCTGCATGTATGAAACTGATCTTGACACTAAGCCACGCTTGGGTTGAAGGAATAAAAACTTATGTGAAGTGTGCACTTGGTTCTTGTCTTGTTTGTTTTGGAGTGTGGGGGTTTATTCCACCTGGACTCACCCACAGCTGACTTCCAACCCTCATGTACACAAATACACACTACCAAAATAATATAGCTGCTTCCAGCAGTTGCAGACGGTCCTAACTTCCCTTTGCATCACCAACTCTGTTAACTCAGCCTGTTTCTCCTTTCTAACCGGGATCTATAATCAAGATGGCTTTCTCAACAAAAACAGGCAAGGAAAAATCTATCCCTCTTCAGTACTTAAAGTGACCTCAGCATATGAATTGGGAACACTTACTGTTTTCCTTGTCTGAGGATTCCACCTGTGGTCACAGAAAGGAAAATGACAGAAGGATCAGATGACCGTGCCCAGTCCTGTTTGCTCAGGTCTCTCGTTCACTATGGCGGCATTAGAAAACTGAATGGGGAACAGTGATCTACACAATGTCCCTAAAATGAAGTTAGACAGCACTTGAGGAAGACACAAGAACTGGCTCCAGTTGGTAGCTGATACTGATACTTATGAAGACAGTCTTGAATTGTGCATTAGTGGACAACAGACTTGCACTTGACATTTCTCCAGAAAGGAGATTTTGCGTATAGAGTTTAATGTCTACACGTGATCCCCAAAGAAAGAAATCCGTAAAACAACGTGTCTACCTCAGACAAAGGAGGACACATCTTACCTTCCAGATAGACTGTTCCTCCTCCTCTTCTGAGAAGTCACAGGGGACTACCTCCATGATGACCCTGTTGGAAACTGGTAGAAGCAGGCTACTGTCAGTCCACTGGCCTTACTGACGAAAGACTCAAGAACTTGTGTGGTGTGGACACAGAGCTGGAGGAGGTGGAGGGGGCCTATTGACATGCGGTTTCAGTTGCTGCTGGGACACGCTCCTTCGTGGGTCAAAGAAGAAAAAGGAGTGAACCCAGAAGGCGATGGAAGGTACTAGAAAGGACTGCAGTGTGACACAGATGAATGCACTGCCAGAGAGGAAGACTCCACTAACCCTTAAACAGTACTGACTGACCCAGCAAGAACAAAAAACGATGGCCCAGTTGAACTGAACATTGGCTGTCATCAAATGATGTCACTGAAAAATCCACATTAAAACCCAGCTGTGGTGAGGCACACAAGTAACCTCAGCACTCGAGAAGCTGAGGCAGGAGGCTATCCGGAGGTTGGTGACCAACCCAGGGTACATACTGTTGTAAATAGGTGTTCATTTCTGAGGTTACTAGTGATTGACTGAATTTACATTCATTGAATACAGAAATGTGTGACCTAACACAGTTACAGTTTTCTCTGAAATGCACAACACTGACTATATAGAGTCATTATTGATTCAAGGACTGAATTTTCACAGACCGTCATTGGGATATGTGGGCTCCACCCTGCTGGGTGGCCACAAGCGGATCCTTGTTCCATGGACAAAATGTCTCTTCCTCTGAGGAACATCTTCATCTGGGATGCAACAACCTAGGAGATAGAAGAGGTTGAAGACAGCTGTTGACATCTTGCGTTGGCTAAATTTTAATAGTTATTTACAGTAAAACACTGTCTTGACTGGCATATAATAACTGCATATTTTGAGGCAGGTCTGTTTTGAAATATGTTTATCATCCAATGATAGCATTTTCAACATGACTTGCACATTACTGTTTGTGGTGAAGGTAAACTGTGTAATTTGGGGTAACATGGGATAGAACTGGAGGACATCACATTGAGTGAAGTAAGCCAGGTACAGAGCAAACATCTGTTCCATCTCACATGTGGGATGTTAAGAAATGACTCACTGGGCAGTGGTGGCACATGCCTTTAATCTCAGAACTCAGGAGGCAGAGACAGGCGGATCTCCATGAGTTCAAAGCTAGCCTTGTCTATAGAGTGAGTTCCAGGACAGCCAGGGCTACACAGAGAAACCCTGTCTCCAAAAGCCAAAAACAAAATAAAACCAAACAACCAACAAACCAAAAAAACAAACAACCAACAACAACAACAAAAACAGTGGATCTCCCATGAGGTTGAGAGTAGACCTGTGGTTGGCAGACACTGAGAAGGCCATGTTACAGGTGGACTTTAGGAATATGTTGGTTAAAAAAATCTGTGTGTGTGTGTGTGTGTGTGTGTGTGTGTGTGTGTGTGTACAGAAGAGGGTGTTGGAGCACACAGAGCTGGAGTTAGAGGTGGTTGTGAGCTGCCTGATGTGTTGTTGATGACTGAACCCTAGGACAGAAGATGCCCCTAACTGCTGAGCCATTTCCCCAGCCCAAGTTCTGGGGTTTTACTGTTCAGTCTGTGACTGTCCTTAACAAAAAGCACCAGTTGGGAGGGACATTAAGACGACTGACATTCAGAGTTGTCACTGTAAGTTGGGTCTTGGTTTCTGTCATTTTGTTGAGTGTGCGGTGTTTCCTTGGACCTCTTGATTCACTGTCCCAGTGCCGTTTGTCCCGTGCGGCCCCTTGGGTGTGTGTATCCTTTTCTCTAGTCCTTCTGGTGTCCTCTGTAGAGGTAGCTTAGTGATCATAAATTCTTATATTCTGTTTTTTTTAATCATAGAGAGTTTTTATCTTTTTTTGTTTTGTTCAATTTTAACAGATAGTTTTGCTGGGTATAATAGTCCCGGTTGACGGTTGTGGTCTTTAAGAGCTTGAATCCATTTCTCCAGGCACGCTGACTTCAAAGTATCTATTGTCCAATCACCTGTTGCTCTACTGTTGCCTGCCTTTATCGACTACTTGGCCTTTTTCTCTTGCAGCTTCCAACAGCCTTTCTTTGTTCTGTGTGGGGAAGTTTTTTTTTTTTTTTTTTTTTGTTTGTTTGCTTTTTGTCTTGTCTGTGTGGTATCCTGCAGTCCTCTTGGGCCTAAAGTGGCAGAGGCTCAGTGGAGGAAGTCATTTTGTGCTCATGTCATCTGGTTTGAGCATCTAGACAAAGGCTTGGAAGAGAATGAGCAGTGGCCACACCTCCTACTCACAGCCCACTCACAGGAGCAGAGTGGACGTGTTGTGTCTTAGCCACGGCCTGTGACCCCCACACAGGACACTTTCTGAATGCTAGCCAAGCCCTCTCTGCCTCCATCATTAAGTAAGTACCTCATTGAACGTAGGGCACTGTACCATGTCACCAGTGTCTCAGCAGCTCCCAGACAGCTTGAAGCCAGTCTCCACAGAAATCCCACTTAGTTTCCTTCTAACAACTCTGGAATCTGAGTGCTGTAATCTGATGTTGGCTCTGAGCACCTCCCTCTGTCTCTCTCTCTCTCTCTCTCCTCTCTCTCTCACACACACCTGTGCACCTGTATGTCATGGTATGTGTGCAGAAGTCAGAGGCCAATTTCCAGTGTCATACCTTGCCTTCATACTTGAGCCTGGGTCTCTCTCGTTCACTGCTGCGTACTACGAGCTTGCTGGCCCTTACATCCCAGTAGGGCCGGCACGGTGGGATCACACACACTGGCATGACTTTGCTCAGCTTTTACACGGGTTCTGGGGATCTGAACTCAAGTTGTCAGGCTTGCTACGAGCTCTTTACCCACTGAGCCGTCTCCCCAGTCCTGAATTTGGACATCGAGAAGAGTTCCTCTCGTCCTGTCATGGAGTTGTCTATGGCTAGGTTGAGTGTCAAGACTCTCCCCCGGGGGGCCATGCTGTCCTGTGCCCGCTCTCCAGGAGACTGTAAAAGCTGGAAGCAGGAAATGTACTAATATTACTAGTAAAACATTTAACTAGTCTCAGTCAACCAGTCTGAGAGAAGAACTACAGATACGTATCAAGTAATATGAAAAACGAACTTTAAAGTCGGTAGGAAATTGGAAATGGACGGTGACACGCGGGGGAAATGCGTCATGTGACACCAGACGGGCTCCTCTGAGGTGAGCGGGCATACCTCTGCAGCAGCATTTCAGGTTTCCCATCTCAGAGAATTCTAGGTTATCAATCTAACACCTGTCTGCACTGCGCTCAGACGTGAACCGTTCAGTTCGCTGAGACAGTTGGAATGGAAGGCCAGACGTGCGTACGCAGGTTGCCACGGTGACCATTCATTATAGAATGTCCAGAGCGCCTGCCTGCCTTTCTGTGGGATGCTGTTGTAGAGCCATGTGGAGGTGTTTCACATGTCCGCGTGTGTGTCATGTAAGATGACGTGTTTTGTTTCAAAAACTGGATCTCAGACCCACACGGTGTTATATACTGTACTTAATGTTGTTTTCCCTTTTTATGTTGTGGCTTGAACTTAGTGCTAGCCAGCAGGCAGTCTCCACTCCTGTTCTATGTTTATTTAAACAAATGAGTAAAGAATGCCTGCCGCTATTTTTTCCCTGGATCATGGAAATATGATGAAAGAGGGATGGAAACTATCCTAACAAGTTGCCGGACAGTGGTGGCGCACGCCTTTAATCCCAGCACTCAGGAGGCAGAGCCAGGCGGATCTCCGTGAGTTCAAGGGCCAGCCTGGTCTACAAATCAAGTTCCAGGATAGCCAGAGCTGTTATACAGAGAAACCCTGTCTTGAAACACAAAACAACAACAACAAAACCAACTAACCAACCAACCAAACAAAAAGAACATGTTGAGAATAAAAAGAGGTTCAACTCCTCAGTTGAAATATCAACCATTGTTCCCGAATGTGCGCAGACAGCTGGTGTATTCAGGTAAATGTGGTTACTTTTCCACGATTACGGTTGTGTAACTTATGGGAACCCCCTTCTATGTGTTTCCTCCCCAACAAACCAGCAGGGAAGGCAGAACTGTTTCTAAAGACAGGCAAATACTCCACTCTCCCATCCAGTCTTGAAAGCAATAGAACATGGATCATCTTCTGCCCCAGCTGCATCAAGACACTTCTAAAGGAGACGTGAGACAGAATACATGTACGAGTGTCCTGAGGGTCTAATCTCTCAAACCAGAGTTTTCTAGACTTTGCTATGAATGCTTAAGCTAAGTATCATCCTCATTCTACTTCCCAAATTATCTATCTTTTGTTGTTGTTGTTGTTGTTGTTTTTCAAGACAGGGTTTCTCTGTGTAACAGTTCTGGCTGTCCTGGAACACCCTTTGAATGCTGGGATCAAAGGTGTGCGCCACTACACCTGGCTACTCCCAAATATTCTTACCACTAAGAGGCTGAGGAGCCTGGTAGATATGTATAATCTGTGGGCCACTGGCCACATGAGGTGGGAGACAGCTATGAGTATGCCCCACCCAAAATCATAAACTTATTGAAAATACGAGTTTGTGTGTGTGTGTGTGTGTGTGTGTGTGTGAGAGAGAGAGAGAGAGAGAGAGAGAGAGAGAGAGAGAGAGAGATTAGGAAACAAAACAAAACTTTATTGCCCGGTTCTTGGTCATGCACTTTGCAGGTGACAACCGCATGTCACTTATGTCAAAAGGTTGGACCTGTCTAGGGCCTTAACCAACACTGACTCTCTAGGACTCACGTGAGACCAGGACCTATAGGAAAGCCATTAAATGTTGAGAAGGGGAATGAAGACATAGCGAAGACGCCGATATTAAGAAAATGAATTAAAAAGACATTTGAGGAAAAGAACTATGCTGATGATATTTCTATTAACAGCACCGGAGACTGACTTCTAGTCCCCAAAAGGAAAGAACCCTGGAGAGTTCACTTAACAGTTCATCAGTAACCTAAACTCGAGGTATTTAGACTTATGCATCTGATGGCTCATGCGTGTTGCTGAGGCAGGAGGACTGCCTGTGGTGGATTAAAGAGAGTGGCGTCTGTAGGCTCATATATTTGAATTCTTGGTCCCCGGTTGGTCAACTGTTGGGAAGGGTTAGGAGGGGTGGCCCTGTTGGAGGAGTGTGTCACTGGGGGGTGGGGGTGGGGGTACTGAAAGCAGATGTCATTTTCAGTTAGCTCTCTGTCTGCCTGTGTTGGTAGAGCAAGTGTGAGCTCTCAGCTACCATGCCTCCCTGCCTGCTGCCATGCTCCCTACCACCACGGTCATGGACTCTAGCCCTCTGGAACCATGGGCCCCAAATCAAATGCTTTCTTTGATAAGTTGCCTTGGTCATGGTGTCCTGCCACAGCAGTAGAAAAGAGACTAAGACACTGCCATTGAGTTTGGGCTGTCCTGGGACACATGTAAGTTCCGGGCTGATCAGGTCTGCATAGAGACCCTGTTTCAGAAAAAAAAAAATAGTGTTTCCTTAAATCTGCAGTGCATATTGATTGATGTTAACTAGCATTTTTGACCTGTGCATCTTTGATACAGTTACTAGTAGGAATAATTCACTAATTGTGTGTGTGTGTGTGTGTGTGTGTGTGTGTGTGTGTGTGTGTGTTGAGAGACAGGAGATAGTTCTTTAGTCAAGGTTGGCCTTGAATTCATGGTTATCCTCCTGTCTCAGCCGCCTGAAGACTGGGATTACTGATGTGCAATATCACACCTGGTTTTTCTATTTATTTTCTCTGACTAGTATGTTTGAAATGTGTGTGTGTGTGTGTGTGTGTGTCACATGCAAAAAAACATGAGACTCTCCACTTCCATCCATTTTCCTGCAAAAGATACAGTTTTATTCTTTTTATTTTTTATTTTTATTGTTTTTTTAAAGATTTATTTATTTATTATGTTTACAGTGTTCTGTTTGCATGTATTCCTGCAAGCCAGAAGAAGGCACCAGATCTCATTACAGATGGTTGTGAGCCACCATGTGGTTGCTGGGAATTGAACTCAGGACCTCTGGAAGAACAGCCAGTGCTCTTAACCTCTGAGCCACCTCTCCAGCCCAGTTTTATTCTTTTTATAAAGAGGCTGAATAAACCTCTATGTATATATACACCATATTTTCCAAATTTGTTCATCTGTGAATGCACATCTGATTCCGTAATGTGGCTGATATGCATAGTGGGCCACATTCACGGCTGTGTAGGTCTCTCTGTGCATGCTGACTTGGATTCCTGGGGATATTCCCAGGACGGATCTAGTTCTATTGCATGATGGTTCTGGTCTTAATTTTTCAAGGGTCCTCCCTGTGATTTCCACAATGGCCACACTTCCATCCCCACGAGCGCTGTATAAATGTGTCTTCATCTTGCATCCTTGTGGGCATTCACAGTGCTTTGCTTTCTGGTAGATAGCTGTCCTGACTGGGTTGAGATGGGATACCAGTGCAGTTTTGATTCCTGTTTCCATGATGGCGAAGGATGTTGAACATTTTTCATACCACTATTGGTCACGTATGCTTCATTTGGTGTTTCTTCGTTTCATCTGCCCGTTTATCACTTAGATTATCTGGGTTTCGAGGGTCCCCAGAATTCTTCATATATTGGTGTGTGTGTGTGTGTGTGTGTGTGTGTGTGTGTGTAAACCACTGTTGGGTGGCTAGCTGGCAAAGACGTTCTTCTCCCAATCAGTGCCTTGTCTTGCTGGTTGTCTTGCTGCTTCCTATGCTGTAGAGAAGCTTTTTAAGTTCCGTGCTGCACCATTTGACAATTCTTGTTGCTGTTCCCCGAACCATTAAGAGTCTTCCCTGGGGCTTCCTCATTTGTCCCTGTCTCTTGATGTGTCTTCCCCATGTTTCCCCTTAACAACGTCTTTTGTCTCACATGGAGGTCTCTGACCCATTCTTTACTGTTTTGCTGTTGCTGTTGCTGTTGCTGTGCGTATGACATGGGGAGGCACATACCGTGGTACATATGTGGAGGTCAGAGAAGGATTTTGTGGAGTCAGCTGGGACACGAATCTTAAATGGTCTTATTAATTAAAAAAAAAAACAGAGCCAGATATTGGGGTGAAAGCTGAACGATCAGAGAGACAGAACAAGCTAGCCACGTTCTCACCTCCACAAAATCCTCAGCCTCAAGAGAGAGAGAGAGACTTCGTGTTTACTCATGCCTTATATACCCTTCTGGGCCCTGCCATCTTCCTTCCTTCCTAGTGCTGGGATTAAAGGCATGTATCACCACGCCTGGCTCTGTGTTTAATCTAGTGGCTGGCTCTGTCCTCTGATCCCCAGGCAAGCTTTATGGGGGTACACAAAATATCACCCCAGTCCGTTCTCTCCTTCTACCTTTGCGTGGGTTCTGGGGATGGGGCTTGCCTCTTCGGGCTTGCATGTTAGTGCTTTTACAAAACCACTGAGCCATGCCACTGGCTCCTTGAACTCATCTCTTCCAGGATGAGGGGCAGCCATCTACTTCATTCTGTAAGTAGATGTGCAAGTTCCCTGAACCATTTGCAGAGACTGTCTTATTTCCAATGTGTTTGGGCACATTCGTCAAAATTGGGTGACTGCTCCCGTGGGGTGATTTTTGGCTCCTCCACTCTGTCCGTTAGTCTGTGTGTTTTTGTCTCCTGTGGCTCTGTGAAGTTAGGTACTGTGATATTCCCAGCCTCGGACTTTTTAAAATTTCAAACATTTTCTTTCCTTTCTTGAAATTATTTACAGCATTGTTTTATAGGAATCATGGAGTATGACCAAAAACTTTTAAAAAGCTGCAGAGATTTCTGAAGGAAATCTTTATTTGAAATATAGCATAATCAACTAAAGTATACAGTTCACATCAAATACAATTTAAAGAATTATCCCAAGTCATATTTCTATATGAGCTACTGTGTGTGTGTGTGTGTGTGTATGTGTGCTGTGATGGTAACGGAGGACCCTATGGGAGGGAAAAAGGGGGATGAGCTAGAATGGGGGAGATAGGAGGGAGATTTGAGGCTGAATGGGATACTTCTATTAAAATGGCATAATAAAACCCAATAATGATATAGACGAATCAAAATTTTAAAAATTGAAAGCACATAGAGAAACACAGAGGATAATTTACATACCAGTTTCTGTTCCCTCTTTCTTAATCCTCAGAATCCACGAAACATACTTCTGAACATACCAGGACAGTGACCATGATGGAGTGGCCTTGGGGAAAGGAGGACAGAGTTCAAGTCCAGGGAGCACTCGCTGCTCCTAGTGTCTCCGAGCCCAGGGATTCCTCACGTCTTTGTCCCCATCCCCTCCTCCCCCAGCTGCAGTCACCTCACTGTGCACTGGGGATGGTGCCCAGAATCCGGGGCTCTTTTGCAGCCCAGATCCCACCGCTGTCCTGACCAGGCTCTGCCTGTGCCTTCCAAGGTCCCTGTGACTCCTGCATGGCCCTTGCCTCCCTGGCTTTGTCCTTCCTTGACGCTTTGCCCTGTCCTTGTTTCTGCCATTTCCTTGTCCTTATCAGCTTCCGCTGTTATGGTTCCTCCAGTGTGGAGATATCACTGTAAAGATCAGGGCTGCTTCCCTCCCACCCCTATGTATTCAGTTATTACCTGCTGCCCATCCCCCCCAAAAAAACCCTTGAGACCTGCCATGGGACTAGGGTTCCATTGTGTCTTGTGGGAGAGATTTACAACCAACCTACGTATCAAGAGAGTTTTCTGAGTTTAGGATGACATGAGGGACTGTGAAGACATTGGACCTTCACAACAATTGTGTAGGTGACTAGGAAAAAAAAAATGAAAACAAGTTGTGAGGTGAAATCAAACTCGTGCAAATCTCCTACTTTGTAAGTATACCCTACAGGAGGGAGATACAAATGTGGTGACCTAGAGAGAAGGGGCCTGGCAGTGTTTGCACAGGGCCACAGAAGACCCAACTGTCAAGGCGACCAGCAGTCTGAGGACAGACGGGAAACAGAGTGGTGTTATCTGGAGGAGTGGGGCTGGGTGAAGCCGAAATGACTTGGACCTGCCACCTAGAAGCTCCTTGCTGAGCGTGCTCAGCTCCTAGAGCTGAGGCAGGTCAGTGGGAGTGCAAGCCAGCAGATGCAGCCTGCTGCCTCATGTCCTCTCCGGCACCTGGCCTGTCTGCATCGGATGGCTGGGGAGGCAGCTGGACACAGGCCTCTCGGTGGAAGTGACTTCAGGTGCTGTCCAGGGATTGGTTAGTTTTGTGGGTTAGGGGGCAGAGATGGCCCTGATTTTAGAGCCAAACTGTGTTTCTTTCTTTCACTGACCTTTCTCAGCTTTTTGGCTCTAATTCTAAGGCCAGGGCATATTTCTTTCACTGGCTCTGATTCTAGGGACAAAGTGTGGTTTTTTTGGCACTTGTTTCAGAGTCAGGGCATGTTTCCTTGGTTCTGGATTTGGGGATAAAGTGTTTCTTTCTCTGGCTCAGGTCCCAGATCCAGGGTGTGTTTATTTCCCTGGTTCTGGACTCCAGGGTCAGGGTGGGTTTCTTTAGCCAGTCCCTTTTCCCTACAAGCATGAAATGTGGGGAGTAGACTGAGCTTCTGAATGGTTAATCTCATTTAAATCAATGTAAAATAGATAGTGCGTTTTGTCGTAGCTATGGTATTGGGTTGCAAAGACCAAGAGAGTCCAACAATGAGAAAAACTGACCTGCCCTTTCCTGGCGGTCTATTGCAGAGTTCGCTTGCCCTGATTGGCTCCCACACTCTCAAGTCCTCCCTCAGTACATGCGCAAGGCTAGCTTTTTTGTGAGGTGCTAGGGACACTAATTCAGTGATGTTAATGCCAAGGCCTAGCTACACTCTTTGGATGGGCACAGTGTGCAGAAGCAATAGAAATGTCAGGGATAGAATGAAGACAAACTGCTCAATCCAGGAGCCGTTCTTATCTCCTGAGCCTAGTCAGAGCCCGGATGGACAGCTGTCTCCATCTGGACACCACAGGCTGAGGGGTGGAATTTCCAGAAAGAGTGATACCTTATCCCAGGTAAGCATCATGTGTTTCTGGAACAAAAAATACTTTAACAGTAGTGTCAACATCAGGATCGCATGGTAGGCATCTGGAAGCAGATGAACGGTGAAGAGGGGTGTCTGGTCTATACTCAGGATGCTTGGACCTGTGAACCTCTATCTCAGGGCCAACTTTTGTTGCCATTCTCTTGTCTCAGATTCCCACTAGAATGTGGTGTCATCTCTGGCCATAGCCAGGCCCTATTTCAGGAGGAACTTTCAGCCCAGAGTTCATGCTAAAGATGGGTCATGGAAAAGGAACTTTGAAGCTTTTTCAAAAAACACTTGTGAATAAGGAAACTGTCGAGTGAAGAACTCTGGCCTGCCAAATGCCATGAGCAGATACAGAGGGCACAGCGGGATGATGTTCTCAGTTAAATGAAGCTTCGACTTCTCCAGGAACAGTGATTGTGAAGCATATCCTCATCAAACACTGTGAGCCTTTCCCAGGTTTGCATGGGAGTCCAGCAAGACCCCGGGGACAGCTAGGAGGACCCGGAGGGAATGTCAGCACACTGGCAGTGGTGCTCAGGGAACCTGAAGACGGAGTGAGAAGAGATGGAAGAGAGGAGCAGGAAAAAACAAGCTCAAGGCAACTTAGCCGTGTGAGCCCGAAGGGCTTGCTGCAGGCCAGGGCCTAGCCCACCCTGCCTCTGCACCCAGAGGCTGAGCTCAGCCCCCACCTTCTGCTTCCCACAGCATCCACATACGCTGCTGTATGTACCATCTCTCTTGACCATTTGTCCTTGTTTAGCGTTGTTCCGTTATATTTACTGGCTAATCATTTAGAAATGACAATATCTAACTAAAAATGATTTGAAAATACAGACGTGCTACCATTAACAAATCACTGTGACTAGCCAGGTAACATTTTTGCTTCCCGTTTGCCTTTTCAGTCCAAAGTCGCGGCTGCCCGGGCCAGCTAGCTCCAACAGCGTGACAGTTCATCACAGAGTTCGGCATGGGGTGAATGCCAGCACTCCTCATCTGGCTGAACCAGGGATGTGGACCAAGGACGCTGTGCCCCAGACTACAAGGAACAAGTTGGCTTCGAGCTGTTTGCCGATGGCCTTTGGGTGTGTCCCCTAATGAAACGGAGCATCTGCATCATGTTATTAGATACAACAACAAGCCTCTGATGTGCATCGGCTATGCATGTGGGGTCAGAAGGACCAGAGTGCTGGAAGATGCTAATCTGTCAGAGTCTCTATCCTGAACCAACCACGTGAGCTGTGTCTGCTTCTACATGTACCTTCTGGTTAATGTGTCTAATGTGACCACATTGTGATGATGGGCAGAGCCTGGCTCTCCTCCTATTAGACAAAGGCTTAGGATCTAGCCCCTGGTGTTCAAGGCATCACCATGACTGAGTGATGAACGTAGGTGTACCTCCGAGTATCAGTGCCAGGATCCATGCTTAGTTAGTCTGGGCCGTTCATTTCTGTACCTTCTCCCTGTGGGAATCTATTTTGTGAGGATACACACAGATCTGCACACATTCACAAGGACTCTCTCCCAGAGGTCTCCCTGCCCTCATGCCCACAAATCCACACACACCAGCAATAGTCTGTATTCTTCAATGGACCACAGGTTCCATTCACAAAACTCCTGTTCATTTTATCCAAAAGGAAACTAGGAGCTGCCAGATGGATACTGTTCGACACAACCATGCAAAAAAGTTCAACCTTTCTTAACGTGAACTTGTTTCTCGGTGTGTGAATTAGTTGGGAATATGTATGGTTGCCGTTGTCTGTGGACTCTCCCAGCCATTACAGAAATAAAGACACTAAGAGGGCCGGATTAAGCCAAGTCCCGTTTGCACAGTTCAGTGACACTAGGGTTGGATGGAAATGGAGGTGAAGGCCATGACCCCCAAGTGAAGTGCAGAGAGAGAGTTTAAGGAAACGGAAGGGCACTGTATGGAAGCACTCTCAAGTCCTTCTTGGGTAGCACATACAAAATTCTCTCTGAAGCAGGCAAAGGTATGCTGAGCAAAGCGCTCGCTGTGCTACATTGGTAAGAGATGGGGAGAACAACTGGACATCAGTTGACAATACACCTACTCTTTACCGTCCTCCGCAAAGGCAATTCTGCCAAGTCCTGTACAGGGTATGCAGTCTCAGGCTTGAAATTGATTGACAGACAGAAACCAAGTGAACGACGTTTCCATCTCAGACAAGGACAACTTTACCTTCGTAAGAGGCAGGTCCTCCTCCTCACAAGGAACCATCTCCATCAGGACCTTCAGGGAGTCAGAGAGGAAAACAGGAAATATCAGTACATTGTTCTTGCTCTGGAGCCTCCCAGGTGGGGACACAGGGCTCTCGGGTGGATGGAGGCCACCAGTTGGTGCAGAGACGCAGCTGCTGCCTACCCTTGGTGTCTGGGTGCATGAAGGAATTGAAAAGAGTGGACTCATTTGCAAAGGAAAAATGGATACAGCCGGGTGGTGGTGGCGCATGCCTTTAATCCCAGCACTCGGGAGGCAGAGGCAGGAGGATCTCTGTGAGTTCGAGGCCAGCCTGGTCTACCAAGTGAGTTCCAGGAAAGGCGCGAAGCTACACAGAGAAACCCTGTCTCGGAAAACAAAGAACAAAAACAAAACCAAAAAAATGGATACAAAAATGGAGGGAGCTCTGTGACAGGTTAGGTGAATCCACGAGTCGGTAGAGAGCCACCACTGTCCCTCCCAGCTCTGTCCCCACGTTGCCAAGTTCTTCAGTGGCTCTCAGGGGTGGGACTTGGAGTATAATTGGTGGACTCTTACTGATTCACACCAGCGATGTGACTAGGGAAGATCCCGAGGAAGAAAATGCACTGCCTGACCCCACGGCCATTCAGCAGCAGGAAAATGGGCTCTGAGCAAAGAGCAGAGCTGAGCTGCATGTATCATCTCGTCCGCCTGCTCCACAAGGCCTGAGGGACTCAGTGGTGAGATGGATTGGAAGGTAAGAAATAGGGTGGACCGTAGTGTACATGCTTGAAGTCATATTTTTAAAGTCATATTCTTTTTCTAATCGGAAATAGCTCTTCATAATCTTACTTTTTTAAGTGTGTTTATAGCATGTTCAGTTTTAAGGTCACGCTGCTCCCTAATTTCATCATCCCGGTATGAAATCCTGTTCTCAGAGTCAGTCAGTTTTCTCTCCATCCACCTGGCAAGCTCTAATCTCTGTTCCATCTCTATGGATGTGCCATTGGTTCTGGACATCTCATGCAAACAGATCTACGCCATGCTGGGCCATCTATCGTTTTTTGTGTCTTATGTCAGTAAGAGGCACTGAGGGGTCACCTATATCGTGGCATGCATCAACACTGCACCTTCTTCGTGCTTGCATCACGGGCATGTAACGCATTTTGTTTTCCCATGTATCAGTGGATGACAAATGACTTCTTTCCACATCTTGGCTATTAAAGATCGTGACACTGTGAAATCTCACATCCACATGAACATCTGACTTTTAGTTCTTCTGCACATGTGAGTTGCTGGGCCACACGTTTTCAGAACCGGCAGAGCTGTTTCTTCCTAGATGTTTCCAACAATGCACCAGGGGTTCTGTGGCCCCACACCACTGTCCACACATCTTTGTCCCTTCTGTCCATAGCTGACTTTGTCTGTGGCCCTCTACACATGATAATGTCAGTTCTCTGCCTCCCTTGACCTCCGCCAGTTCGATATGATGTGAGTTTCATAAAGTTTTTGGTTTGTTAGTGTCTGGTTCAAGTTTTAATTAAGATCTGAGAGCTTTGGGCTCTCCCTATGTCACAGGTTACTGCTGTCATCCCTTCCTAGATTCTCTTTATGCTCATGCCCTTGTGCTTGATAGCTTATGTATGTATCTTTACTATGACTCACACTCGATGCTTGTTATGTATCTCTACTGACTATGACTCAGACATTGCTGTCAGTCAACTGCTCTATAAGCGCTGGCTTTCTTCTGCCAGCTCAGATCTACTGCTCAGGGAAGTCATAGACCGAACTGTGTCCTCCAGTGTACATGCCTATTGTTCAATATTCATCACTGTGTCTTTATCTGGAAATTGGGTCACATTAATTAAGATGAGCTTGTCCTACATCGGTGTGGACGCTATTTGAATGACCATCACTGTGATGACAACAGGAAAGTGTAGACACAGAGACGCAGAGGCAACAGGGACATGGGATGACAGGCTGGGAGTAGAGTGGTGCACCTGAAAGCCACGATCAGCCAGGGACTGCCATTAGCTGTGTCAGAGGACCAGCAGGTGGCAATTGAAGTTCAGCTGTCAGCCCACCAGAAGAAGAGCTCTCTGATGGGTATGTCTCGCTTAAGCAAGGCGTGCAAGAATACAGACTCTAGAATGTATTTTGCGTCTGTTGTGTCCCTGCATGCTTGCTGCTACAATGTATATGGTGTGGGGAGTCCCCCACTGCCTGTATTGTAGTGTGTCTATCTCATGATTACATCTTGATCTACTGTGTTGGGGTCCACAGAGGTTTCCTAGTGAGATCTGAGCTTGCTTTACACAGCAGGGCTGCATTAGGGGATGGCTTGACCACATGCATGGTTACCAGGTGTCTAGACTGGTCTGTGCCTGGGGAGAGGCGTTTTTTTTTTTTTCTCTTCCCCTTGGCATTCCTTTAAAAGCCCTTTGGCAGAGACAGTCGGGCCAATGGATTAGGATCCAGGCCATCCTGAGGCTATCCTGTGTTTTCTATCTGTCTCTCTCTAGCTATCTTTCTATTTAATTTTTCATGCTGCTCCTGCTCAAGAGTACCCTGGGGAAATGTGGGTGGGATGGCCCCCTACACTACTGGGCATTTAATTCTGTGGATTGTCAGAAAGATGATTTCTCCTTAAGCTGTATTGTCATCTAACTGACACAGAGTTTTGATGAATATAAATAATACTGGGATATGTTTCATAGCTAAGGCCTATTGTTCCATGAGGACTGTGAGACACTTAGGACCTGCTTTAGATCACAGCTCACATTTATGATTTAGGAAAACCATTTGTGTCCAGGAGCCAGGCTGGCTCAAATTCCTTTAATCTTTATGCTAAGATATGAAGTCACAGGTTTCTGTACACCATTAGCTGAGACAAAGCTTCCAAAGAGCTTTAGATTAGATCAAGTGCCTTGCTAATGGTTTTTTAGATAAATGTTTCCAATTTTTAATTCACAAGGGACACACAGCTGTACTGTCCGGCTAGGTTGTAAATTCAAATACAGCCCTATTATTATTATTATTATTATTATTATTATTATTATTATTTGTTTTTTTTTCGAGACAGGGTTTCTCTGTGTAGTTTTGGTGCCTGTCCTGGATCTTGCTGTATAGACCAGGCTGGCCTCAAACTCACAGACATCTGCCTGGCTCTGCCTCTCAAGTGTTGGGATTAAAGGCGTGCGCCATTGCCGTCTGGCTACAGCCCAATTATTGCTAGCTAGCCAATGATTAATTCCTTGCACCCATTCCTGATCTCATTTTGTGAAAATAAATTCTGACTAATCAAGGTTACAGAAAAAAAAACTTGACTCTGTAGTCCCAAATGACACAGCCCCTTGCTTGCTCATGACAGGCTACTTAGATATATTGCATGAGAGCTGTCAGGATGTCTCTGTTTTTAGATGTATCTTTACCTTTGGAATGTGACCTTTTTGTGACTCTTATTGCCTGAAAGAGTTTGTTGGGATAGATAAACTGTAAAAAGATGTCATAGGACAAAATATAGAGGAACACTGAGAGAGAACAGCATGAGAGAGAGAGGAGCAGTGAGGTAGTACAACAGAGAATGTGTGAGTTTTTTCCTTCCTTAAAAACCCTCAGCTGAAAAGTCCTAGCCTCGCCAACCATCCTTGCAAACCCTGTGAGCAGCCTTGGGGCAGGTTCCCCGAGGCTGTAACAAGGGACTTCAGCAGTTGTTATGAGGAGGCAAAGACAAGTGTCTACAGCTTTCAGAGGAGACTGAGCACAGAAAATGCCTCTGCCTTCAAACAAATGAGTCCCATCTGACACCTTGACATGGGAATTTCTGTCCTCCAAAATGAAGTGAACGGTTTTCTGCTTTTCTAAGTCACGCAGTGATTTGTTCTAGCAACCTCAAGACCTTACCAAAAGCTCCTCTGTCCAGAGTGAAAATTCAGGTTGATATTTTGCATAGAGATTCTGTTATGGCTTATACCTTTTATTTTCTATTTTATGAATATAGGGAGTGGAGAAGGTCCCTAGTGAGTGAGTGTAGTCCTGAGTGAATGTGTGTCTTGATATGAGCTGGCCATGTTAAAGACCTCGGAGCCTCAGACCCATGGAGGAAGACATTAATGCCTTTCCCCTGGGGTGAGTGAGATTCAGAGGTAAAGCAAAGCTGTCCTTGTGGGACCAAGGGCAAGTGTGTTGACAGAGTGTGCAGAATCTGCCCACTGATGGCTTTCTCCACTCTGGATATTTATGGCCTGAAGAATGCGCCTCCCCCCCCCCCCAGACTGTGCCTATCAAGATTAGCTATACCTGTCTCTTTGTTCAGTTACAAACCATAAACCCTGTTTCCTTGCTGGTCTGTATGTAATAGCCCTGCCTCCTCGACAGCTGGGTGCCATAACCCCTCCTCCCTGTTCTGAACAATACTGTAAACGTGCTAAGCCTCCGGGGTGCTGTGGTTTCTCCAGCCTACAGCCCAGACCACCCAGTTCCCCCATATCTGTGTGCACCTGTCTGTGTTTACCTTTTTTTTCATTCTCTCGCTGCCATAGCCAAGTCTGTCCTGTAACTGTGTGGATATGGTGCAAGAACATACTTTCCATGCATTTAGACTTTAGGAATAGTTAACTTAATTCTTTGAATGTGTTTTCAATAGATACAGCTTCTGTCTAATGTCTTACGTCCAGACTTAAGGGATTGTATCTATTGCACCCTCGTGTGTGTGTGTGTGTGTGTGTGTGTGTGTGTGTGTTGGCCTGTGTTGAAAGGTTCTAAGAGCATCTGTGGGTTTTGTAATTCTCTAGGGACTGGATTCAGCATGTACTCAGACAAATGGATAATTTGCTAGAGTAGAAACACACTAAGTAAAATACGGGTGGGGGGGGGGTAGGGAGGATGCATGAGTAGAGTCCAGAGGACCAGCGCAGATCTCCAGGTACCTTGTCCAAGCCAGTTACCTTGGAATTTGTGACATCCTTGTAAAAACTATATTACAGAGAAGTACACTGGCACCTCAGTCATCAGGGCATTGGAAGGGGACAGTGGGCTTGAGGGACTACCACTTTGGTGCCCTCTTCCTCAGAAATGCTTAAAATCTAATGTGCCAGGGAAAAAAAGTCAGGTGACGACCACTGTGAATGACCAGTAGTCTGCTTGATGCCCAACTGGCTCGGAACTCAGGGCATTCCGACCAACTGCCCGTGTGACAGTTGCATAAATAATTAGATCTGTCTGAACCGGCCAAACCTGGAGGAGAGTTACGCTGAAGGGGCTGGGAGGAGCTGCTGGGTTGGGGCTGGATGGTTCAGGGACGTCTACGGGCTCCCAGGGTCATGTGGACTAGATCTGACCAAACCACTGAGGCAGCCTGGACACGCGTGAGGCTGAGAAATGGCTGCAGCTGCAGCACTGTGAGCGTGCGCCCTCCTGCTCACATCCTGGCTCACTGGACTCGGCCGCTACTGTGCCAAAGGCACTCACCACGGTGGCATTGCTGAGAGGAGCCCAGCCAACCCTGCACTGGGGTAGATAGCAGGATGCCCTTGGTGGCTGCCTCCTGGCCTGTCTCGGATTCCCATGACAAGGATCTCTTGCAGGCACTGCAGTCTTTCTGGGTTATCCTGTTTGAATGTCTTAGCATCTTCGTCTCATGTGCCCTTCAGCCACAAGCTTAGAAAGCATATTCAAAAGAGGAACACTGGTGCCCAGGGAAAGCATCACCCTGCTTCTCCAGGTGTCCAGGTGCTCTTTTCTTCTGTTGTCCCCCAGCTGCCCTCAGGGGCCAGCTGAACCACAGCCAGATTGGGAAGAGGGTCTTACAGTGTGGCGCAAACTTAAATTGTTCAAGGGTCAGACTCCAGGATTATTTTAGAGAGAAAAGGCAATATAGTGGCCCAAAATCCAGGCAGGTGCCTCCTGGCCTGTGTTCAGGTCTCAATTAGAAGCCACGGGGCATGGGAAAGGGACTTCATGTTCTCTTCCCAGATGGTTCCCTGCTTATTTACCGGAATGTCCCTTTGGCTATCTCCTCGTCTCAGGGTATAAAGTTTAATATATTGAATGCATATGAAGCCTGAGGGAAAGGGACTAGGGGCTTCCTGGCTAGGCCCACGCAGTCAGTACTGCCGTCTGGAGAGAGCCTGACGTGTGAGGCTGCTGCCTCCAGCCAGAACACTCGGGTGGCCGTTGGTTAGGTTCAGCATGGTATTGTGAGCATGGTATTGGGAAGTTCCCCAGGAGGAGCTGTTGTCATCCCTGTGGTCCCATAAGCCCTGTGGAGTGAGGGGAACGTTATGTATTTGACAGTCCATGAAGTGACTTGCCCAGAGTCACACAGGTCTCATAGACCAGATAGAAGAAATGTCCTTGGCTCCTTGGAGACATAGAGCATCAACCAGAGTCCATGATGATGCTGTGGACTCCCTCACTCCCAAGGGCTTCCCTCACTCCTTTTCCCAGAGTGTCTCACCCTATAGAGGCTGTGGAGAGAGAGTAGGCGCCCCGAAGGAGTGCTTGCCCAAGAGAATGGCGTGTAGCTGACCCAGACTCCTTCCTTTGCATTGCAGTCCTGCACCAAAAGTCAGGGCGTGTTCCCCAAAGGAAGCCACTTGAAGGAGAGAAGTCTAGTCTACTCTAGGTCCCACTTCCTAAGAATTCCCCTCATCAGAGGCAAGGGGGAGCCTCTTGAGGATCATTGGTCTCCTTGGCTCCTGTGTGGCTCAAAACTCAAACCTTCTAAAACAGTCCATGGCCCCACCACAGTGACTCTGCTCGCTTGGACTCAGCTGAAGAGCCCCAGATAAATCATTAATTGTGATGACTCAGGACAAAGTGGTACCAAGGCTAGTGAAGGAAGCTGACATGTATCTATGGGCATCTTTATTGATCTCATACGTGGTCTAGCATGAGGGAGGCTGGGCTGAGACCAGGAAATGTCTGCACCCACACTGAGTGTGTTTGCTCCTCCTGCCTCCTCACCGAAACTCATCGTACCTCTCATCCTGCCCAAACCACACAGGACCAGGGAGAAGAGTCAGTAGCTACTGCCTGTGATTGGTGGCGCATCATGGCTCATGCCAAGAACTACCTAGACCTTGCTATCACCGAATGTTCCTCTGTCACTACATTAACCTGGTAGCAGGGTCCCTCTAATACAGTCCTAGTAGGACCCAAAGCAGGGGTTCTGTCCTCCCCCACCCCGTGGGCACCCCACTCTGAAATCCCAGTCTCTCCTGTCTGAACATATTGGAGTCTAAACTGCTCTTAGTGATGTCAGGTTTTGACAAGTGTCTTCAGCTGTGGGAGGGCTGTAATTCAGCTTTCCTGCGGTGTTGGTTGCTGAGGGGGCATCAAGAGTGTCCTGTCCCAGGAGAAAATAAAATGGGGGGCTTCCCTTCAGATCTACACTCAGAAGGAATGTTACGAGGTTGGCACAGTTTCTTCCTGGATGTTTGGTAGAACCCAGAGGAGGCTCCCTGGGCCTGAGGTCTGCCTCCTAGAAATTTACACTCAGTAGAAAAGAGACACATGAGCAACATTCGATATGAAAGAATCAAACCCAACATTAATACCCTAAATTGTCCAGGCAATCTAACCAATCCAAGCCCCGCTTTACAGAGAGGAAAGGACATGCAGCCAGGTGGCTGTGAGCCAGGGATGCAGGTCACTGACCTCCCAGGTGTCGTTATCTCCTGGGACTTAGCAGCAGCACAGAAAGGTGTGCAATGTCCCAGGGGAGATTCAGTGACCAGGGAGGAGGAGGCTGGCTGGGAGGCTGTGTAGTTCCAGAAGGCTCCTCAGATATCCTGTTACTCACATCCAGCAGCCACTGAGTCCTCTCTTGGGACATTAGCTAAGGATGTCGTGCGTGGGAGAGTATGACCGTCCTCCAACAGTGAGGTTGCCTGGGCTCTCACTGGGCAGGCTTCAGGGGCAGCTCTGACAGTGACCTGAAGTAGAGGAAAGGGCGTCTCCCTGGGGTGGAGAAGCTGAGTCTCAAGTCCATGTGGACCGGCAGAGTCTGAGGCCTGATGATAACCAGGCGGAGCCATGCCGTGCCCCTCCATGCCTACCCTCTATAGGGGCCATCTTGAAGCCTCCATTTCAGTATGGGCTAGCCCTTCATGTTTCTCCAAGTATTTTATTTCTGATAGCTCCACCCAGCTCGCTTTTGCCTTTAACTAGAAGCAAGTCCCTATGCCGGAGGAGGATTTCTCAGGACATGCATACATTTCATGAATTTTCCCATGATCTTAGCTTTCTCGCCTGGCCACACCCAAAGCAGCCAGACCCATGGCTCTTTCCTTGATCCTGGTTTCCTAAAATGGAAAGCCAAGGAAGCAGAGGGGCACGTGGGAGTCCTTTGCCTCTGCTCACACCTCCTCAGCAGACTCTGCCGTTCCCTCCTCCTGCGCTTCATCCATTCCTGATTATGTGTTCAGTGTCAGAGGCCACTGAGAAGCACATTTGTGGAAGTACACCACTGGTACACTTTGTACCTGAAATATTGGGTAGAACTCAGAGGAAGCTTCCCTGGGCCTGAGGTTTTTCTTCCCAGAAATGTACACTCAATATAGAACAGGCACACGAGCAAGGTAAAATATGGAAGAATCAAACACAGCACTAATTCCCTGAATTGTCCACTAAATATCGTCAGTCTAGCCATTCTCTGTTTTTCAGGGAGGAGAGGACATGCAGCCCGGTGGCTGTGAGTGCCAGGGATGCAGGTCGGTGGCCTTCCCCGGTGTCAGCATCTCACTATAGCATTTTGCAACAGCATAGACAGGTACAGGGAATAGGCAGTCAGTTCCAAGGGAGCGGGAGGCTGGCTGGGAGGCTGGGCAGGTCCAGAAGGCTTTCAGACCTCCTGGTGCTCAGATTCAGCGGCCACCGAGTTGTGTCTTGTGACTTTAGCTAACGGTGTGTGTGGGATGACATTGACTTTGTTCGCTCTCCTTTCTCCTGAATTATACCCATTCCCTTTCTCCTTGCCCACTGACTCCTGTCCCAGGCATCTATAACAGGAGACTATAGAGGACTATAGCCTTTGCTCCCAGGCATCATTGGCTTCATTACTGTAGGTCTGGAGCCCTTGCCATGGGATTAGGGATAAAATAAGTCCCATATTTTATCCCTAATAACCTCAGGGAAGCCTGTTAACTCTAGCAGAGAGAGCCAGTGGGTCTGTGAGGGCTGAGGTCCAGGTCCTTCCTGCCCATTCTCTGGGCCTCCTGCCTGGCCACAAAAGGAATCAAGGCGCAGCTGGACATAGTCCTCTCATCCTTGGGTGAGACGGAGGCTGAGCTGAGCCAGTTCACACTTCTCTTTGATGTCAGTCCTCAACTCTGCCCTGAACTCTCCAGTCCTGGATCCTGGAGCCGGCCGACCTGACGGTGCGGTGTGGAGATTCTCACCCACCTCCCGGCATCTGCCAGAGCATCGTCTCCGTGTTCAAGACTGTACCTAAAGAATCCTTCCCTGGGAGCTTCCTTCTACTGAGTCACACTCCAAATCCAAATCCTGTGCGCTATTCAGTAGATGTGCTACCGGACATATCCCAGGGCTTTGAAAATCCCTGTGACAAAGGATCTGGCCTCCTAGGAAAGATCCCGTCTAAATAGCAGAACAAGGAAGGATGGGGGACAATCGGAAACATCAGCCTGAGGCACAGGACCCCTATGACGGGGTCAGTGAAATGCGGCAAGAGCAGACTTCTGTGCGCTCTTCCTTTTCCTGCTCACCACACAAACCCCTCCCTCAGGCTCTGAAGCAGAGGGTGCACGCTGACTGCTCTGGGCACAGTCTCCCATCTCTGGTGTTGCTTGGACCTGAGTGACGTCACCCATTGTGGTCAGAATCACAGCTGGCCTGTCGGCGGTCTGCCTTCTGGAACCACAGGCATAAGTAGGGTGCTCTAGACTGTCGCTGCTGTTCCAGCTGAGGTCTTGGCGCATCGCACACATCACCTGCTCTTTCCTTTGGGTTCTCAGATCCACTCTGGGCCCTGCAGAGTCAGAGGCCTTCAGCAAGACATTGATCACCCTTGAGCTTATTGGGAGTCGGAAACCCTCAAATGAAAGACAAGAGCTGCAGCCATCACCCCTCACATCTACACTCCCCCGTTTCCCTGAATCCTCCATATCAATCCTAGAAGCATCGAATTCTAACAGTGACTGACACATTGGGCTCGATGTGTTCAGTGTGCAGACCCTGAGGCAGGCTGACATCGGAAGCTGGAAATTATTCTATGTGTGTCCTCTATGTATTTGGCACTGTGGCTTTGGGTAGCCAATGGTGTCTACCTATACAAGGAACTTAAAAGTGGCTTGTGTGATCACAGGATTGCATGTCTACTTGTGTTTTGATTAACTGAAAATTGGGTAATGGCTAAATTAGGTCCAGGCCCTACATTGGGTAGTGATTGCTAAACTGGATTAGAGAGACCTTGAGTCCAAAGATGAACTAGATGTGGCCACTCTTCTGGTGCTCCCCACAGAGGACTAGCCACCTGGATTCACGCATTCACTGGTGCTCCTGAAGCAAATATACATCTGTTTCTCTTTGGGGATAGTAAAAAAGCGATGAGGCCAACATCCAGACCCAGAGGGATTCCCGGCAGGGCTGCGTTTTAACAGAGGTGTGAAGCATGGCCCTGAAAACTCTGTCTAGATGTGACCGGAGCAGCCGGTGGGTGCTGGGAGGATGTGGCGCTGACTTCGGGACCCCTGCCTCTTGCTTTTGACCCTGCTGCAGCGCCCCAGCCATTACAGTGTGGGCCCCAATGGACTTGAGTAGCTGAATGAGAACCCCTCCTGTATTTGAGAGAGATCCTCCCACACAAGCATTCAGCAGATATTCCCCGGGGCCTAAGCAGGCTGCCCAGGAAGGGGGCAGAGACAGCCCCCTGCCCAGCAGTTGACTAAGCAGCATCCAGATCCTTCCAGTCATGAGTAGGACATGGGATCAGGAAGGATGACCCAAGGCATTCCAGAGTCAATGCCAATGGGCTGTTGTCTGGACCACACAGGAGACCATGAGACCAGCTGCTATCCCTGCTGACCTCACCCTGCGCTGCAGCCCACCACGCCCTCTGCCTTCCCTGCAAAAAGAGCGACCACAGCTACCCTGGGAGAATTGTGCTACGCTGTCTAGTTGAACCCGTTTGTGGGCCAAAAAAACACGTAGTTGAGGGAGTCTATGCAAAGCCTGGCGCTGATAGTTGACTTCTAGAAGCAGGTGAAAAACAGGAAGTGATGTTTATCCCAGTCCTGTGGATAGCTCGCTCTGTAGTCTGAGTCTGTCCTGAACCTGGGTCTGTTCTGTCCCTGCTGACCTCTGTCTTCCAGCCTGGGTCTGAAGACAGAAGGCCTGAATGCTAGTCTTTGTCTCTTTCACCTCCCACGTAGCAAGAGTGTCCCACACTCCACGGCAGCTGGAGAAGGAACAAAGCAGAAAGTAACTCCATCTCCTTGGACACCAGATGTCCGTACCATGTAGTTCTCAGTTCAGCCAGGACACCCGCACCGGACTGGACTCGTTCTCTCCTGGGGGGGGGGAAGCACAAGAACCATCACTGTGTAGACAGCCGTGGCTGAACTCGGACGGGGACAGTAATTCAATCCAACAACTGTGACCTCCTTCCCTTGTGAGCTCCAGCCCTCGCGCCGAGCCCGGCCTTCTCCACCGAATGCCCCGGGCAGCCATCTCTGCTCTCCCAGGGCCTTTGGTCTTGTCATTTTTGCTAGTATTTTGTCAGAGTAAATTCTTGTCAAGTGCCTCTGGGCAACTGTCCTGGAGATGAGGGGCGTGTCGGGCAGTCTCATGACAAAAGGCTTGCTTCTGGGGGGGGGGGGAGGTAGAAAGTGACACTGTGACATTTTTCAGTTGTACAGTCTTTCCAAATTTCCACATCCAAAATTTTCCTCAAGGACAGAATGCCTCATTTTATATGCATGTTTGTGTAAGCAAATTGCTTGACTGGATTCCTGGTGAAGCCTTCCAATGCAGTCTGAACCCATTTCGTGTCAAGTTGGGCAGGACCACCGCCGTTGGGGATTCTCTTGGCCCATGGTCTCTTTGCCTGATGATGCATGGCCTGCCTGCCTCCTCTTAGCATGCTCAGACCTTAATTAAAACCCTTTGTTTCTCTTTCCGCTCCGAGTGACATGTTGTGCAGTGTGTAGAAAATAGCATTGCCCCAACTCTGCACAAGACCCCTCCCTTTAGAGCCCTACAAGACCCACTTGTGGAACTAATATCCCTGAGAGGGGCGTCTCACTGCAATGGGAAGGCTGGCCAAGCACCATGTTGTGACGACGGGCAGACAGTTCTTTCTGATGCCTCTTCTAGCTGCAAGGCTTGGGGAATGTGGACAGGGCCAGGAATGAAGCCCCCATGGGGGAAGATAGCCCTTGAACTGACAAGCTGAAGAAGCAGGATTCTGGCACTGCCGTGGACTGTCTGGTGGCACGTGGTATGAGGTGGGCCGTCACAGGAATGGGCTGTCAGACTCGGCGCCAGCCTTGTAGTTGAAGAATCTCTCCCAGGAGGGAAGATGGGGGATTTAGATGGCAGGGTCAATGGGTAGTCTCAACTCTGATGGAGGACCTCACAGAGGTGACTTGAGGCGGGGAGAGGTTTATTTGGGCTCACAATATCATTGGCCATCGGTCTATGATGACATGGTGGCTGGACTGGCTCCTGTCAGTGGCTAGGGGACACCAGGCAGCTGGTCACACTGTGGGACAGATGGATAGCAAAGAGAGAGTGAAGAGAGCCGGTCCATACTTTTCAAAAGCCTACCCCCTGCCTCGACACAGTGAACGTGATTCCTGCCTGAAAGGTTCCCAAACCTCCCAACCCACGCGAGCCTGGAGGGTCATGTCACATTCAGATTGTGACAGCATCGAAGCTCTGCAGTGACTGACTGATGTGCAAGGATGTGACATCTTATGACCCCCCGACAGAGGGTAGAAAGCTGGGACCCCGCGTACGCATCACCCATGTGTGTCTTAACGCTGAACCCTAAATATGAATCTGGTACCTTCCTTGCTTCTCTGTGGTTTCTGCTGCATTTGCTTTAGGAAGAACTACTAAATGTATAGCCAGTCTGGAGTCGGGGTGGACTGGAGAGCCCTGAATTGCAACGGGTGTCTGATATAAGGGCAGGCCGTCTCGGGGTGGACTCTGCCCCTAGCTTGTGTCTGGGTGGTGTGCCGGAGCCGAACCGCAGGAACACAGCAGGAGAAAGGATCATTTTGTGTTGGAGAACAGGATTCTCTGGAACAATCGGGATGCCACGAAACACATGGTCTGGGAAAGGAAAGGGTGAGGGAGAAATAGCCTTTGATTCCTGAGTGGCCCCTAGGTCACCATAGTTCAGAGCAACAGCTGCTTGGTAACTCGTTACTAAGGTTGAAATCTGCCAACGGCACGGAGGGCTGGTGCATCAAGTGTCTGGGACTTGGCTCGGTGCTTGGCTCAGGAAATGTAAAATGAGGTGCAATATACAATCTCCTGGTGGTTGGCCTTTGTGAGAGCCAAAAATAAAGTGACAAAAATGAGAATGGAGTCGGCCCGTGATGCTAGACCAAGCTCAGATCGATGTACAGCTGAATGACGGGCTCAGAACTGTCCATACATGAAAACAGGGTACTAGGGAGAGTCTGTTCAGGACACATGGTCTCCGAAGAGAGAACGCAGGTGCTCCAAGACCAAAACAAAGGATGAGCTGGCAGCAGAAGCAGTCTTAAGAGATGGCCTCCTTCGAAGGTTCCCAAGGAAGGAGCAGTGAGGGGCCGCGTCGCACTTGCTCAGCGATGGCGGTCAGGGGGTTGGGGTGGCTGTTGTGAATGCTGCAGAGGGGAAACACGTGTTCGGGTTGACACAGGACCCATATGGCAGCACAGGACAAACACATTCTCCCCCGCCCCCCGCCCCCCCCCCCCCCGCGATCTATACACAATCACAGTCCAGACACAGTGCAGTTAATTCTGAATAGAACAGGAAACCAGTAGGATGAATAAAGACCACTGCTTGTGTTCTCTGGGAGAGAGACCCGCCAGAGTCCCCTTGTCGGTATCAAGAGGTATACACCCGCCGAAGCAGGGGTGGGGAGCCAAATGTGTGAGGCAATTGAGTTAAAAACCTAATCGAAAAACATATCCAGTCTTTGTTTCCTAGTCCTGGCATGCTCCTGAAGACTCCCTTGGGGTATCATTCATGGTGAGAGCCTCATGTTTACACTGTTGAGATGACCCACAGTCCTTGGCATCAAAATGGAGGCTAGGTACCCACCCACCCCCACCTACCCCCCAAAAAATCCGTCGTATTAGACAGAGCTGTTGGCTGGCTCTGACCGTCAGGATAGCGGAGGCGAGAGGCGGACTTTGTGCCTGTCTGTGATCAATGTCTGCCTAACACAGGCCGCTGGAAATGGATATCGCTGCTCAGCAGGACCTCTAGGGCTGAATACATGGGCTTGTTTGGAGGGGAGAGTGCACTTACAGGATTACAGTCTCATGGTGTACCAGGGTGTGTTGTGTGATTGTTCTCGGGGGTGACATGAACAGACCCATAGTCACCCGAGAGAGGGCACCGATGACAGGCTTTTTGTCCTAAAAGTTCTTCCCAGGGGGAGACTTAAGCAGTATCTACCCTTCTTCTCCGAAGTTCTCAAGGACAAACCGAGGCACGATTCTGCCGAAGTTCACTGAGGGGAACCAATGAGTTTATTAGGCTTCCTCATAAGATCGTAGGTGCGGGGTACCTACAGGGTGTGGGCGCTCCCCTCCCCCAACCAGCCGCGCCTAGAAAGCCCTCCCCAGCCAGGATGAGGGCTTCCTTTCCAGCCACAGAGACGGAGCCCCGACTCATTGTCTTCTTCTCTGGCCTGTGTACACATATACACTTCAGTTCCTCCTCCAGGCCATGTGTGTGGAGTTCCCAGTTAGCAGGGAGCAGCTGGCTACCCAGGCAGGTGAGGAGTATAGACCAGCTCAGCTGGGATGACCTTTTGCAAAGGGCCACAGCTGAATGCAAGACACCGAGAGGGCAGTTGCTTGACTCGGAGGACAGTCACTTCTGACCACGCGTCCAAGGAATGACCCCCTCCTGAGTCTAGCTTGGTGAACCAATGAATTTATTGAGAGTTTTTACAGGAGTAGTGGGTGAGGGGAACATACATGAAAAGACATCTGTGTCACCCAAAAGCCCCCCTGCCCCCCCCCCCCCGCCGCCGCCGCCACAGTAGTGGAGTAGGTACCCCACAATTCTATCAGTCACTGCTTCCGCCTGGCCTGGGCTGGGACAATAGAGCATCCATCTTGCACAGATGGGATACCGGAGCCCAGAGAGAGGAAGTGATACATCCAAGGCCTTAGAGGCTCTATATTGCTGTTTTATTCTCTGGACCCAACCCTAAACATGCTTTTGGGACTGGGCTTAGGGTGGACCGGGCAGGGGTCTCCCTGAGCTGAGGGTGGACAGGGCACAGGTGGAGGAAGGCTTCCCCCAGTGGCCACAAGTGCTTTGCTGGTCCACACCTCCAATCCCCAAAGCGCCTCCAAAGCGGTAGCTCTTGGTGTCCCCCTCCACGGGATACCTAAGGACACTGAGCCCCCTCCCCCCAGGGGTGAAGTCAGTCACCCAAGCACAAGGGAGGGAGAGATTTGGTCACAGTCCTAGATCTGTTTGCCCAGGAGAGAGGATACAGCTGCCAGGCAAGGGACACGCGGTGCCTCCTGGGGCAGAGAGTCCAGTCAGTCTCCTTGGCCCCGAAGCTGAGAGGGTCACAGTTTTGCTGATCTTCCACATCTGGAACATTTGGTAGCAGAAGCATCTCCTGCCCATGCTCAGTCCCCAGAGTCCACCTGGGGCATTCAGAGAGGTGTCCAGGTGCTCGGGGCATGGGCAGGAGCAGGCCGGCCTCCTCTGGCCTTCAGCCCGGCCCCTTGCAGATCCCTCCTGTCTTACTCCTGGATACGTCTAGTGGTGGCTTGACCTGGAGCCTGAACACCCCCATCCCTCTGCCCCTTGGTCCCATCAGTCTCATGGTTTATGTCCCATACACCACTCAAGCCTGCACAGAGGGGCACACACTGCTTATACTTTACCATAGCCTTCTGCCTTCTGTAAGGACCCCAATGTGTACCCAGTGTACCTGCCTGCCTCTGCCCCGTCTGGAGTGCACCCCTCAGGGGGACAGGACAACAGCCCAGTCTCTGATTCACTCAGGGAGGATTGGCCAGTCTCAGGGTCCAACAGGAAGACGAAATAATGTCCCTGGCAAAGGTGACCACCTTTGCGAGTCCCTGCCCCATGCTACCGTCCTCTGGGTGCACAGACCCCAGGCAAGTTGATTCCAGAGGATTTGCAACAACACACAGCCCAGAGCTGCCACAGAGATGAACTCTGGTGATATTTTAGCTCTCCCTGGACCTCCCTTTTCCTCACCTTGCAATCTAAAGTGAAGCCCTCCTCCGTTCTGCAACTGGGATTATAAGAGCAGCAGCTGGTTCATGCAAACCTGTGCCCACTCTGCTTTGCGTGAACCTGCTCTTTTGGCTTGTGTATGTAACTCACAAGGTGAGCTTCCCAAGGAAGAGGCTGGTGTTTCTTACCCCCATTTTACAGATATGAAAGCTGAGGTTGTGAGTGGGTGAGAGTGACCGAAATGGGGCTTGTCCCTGCTTCTCCTTGGGTCAGTCTTGTCTCTACCCTCTTGCTGTTCAGCGATGTCCAAGTCTGAAGAGCCCCTCACAGAAGCCAGAAGGGAACCCTGGTTTGGGAATCAAATAGTGAGATTAAAAAAAAAAAAGTGGAGGTTGTGTGGGGAAGAATGTTCTAGGTGGAGGGGGAAGCTAGTGCCCTGGTTTCCACAGATGCTAAGTAAACCGGTGTGACAGGCAGAGGCCAGGGCAGGTGATGGGAGGGAGGGGCCACGGCCGTGCTGAGTGCTGTAGGTCATCATCAGGAAACACTTGGACTTGAGCTTAAGGGCGCTGGAGGATGGAGAGGCTGGAAACTGTTCGGGGTGGGGTCAGCATGTTCCCCCAGACCCAAAACATCACAACATTGCATGTAAACTATTTAGTTCAGCTCCTCAGTCATCCAAGCCTCATTTCAAATGTTTATTAGCTACACATGCGTCTGCCGTAGAGGACAGCAGACACGGGCCACTGGCACACGCGGGGCCCTGGCACACACCGGACACTGGCACCAACACAGAACGCGTTGCAGACACACTGTGCTGCAGACAGCACTCGAGGTTTGGGCGGGAAGCGTTCTGGAGAGAGAGAAGGAAGGCAGTGGGGATGGGCTCCAGTGGCTCGGTGAGCTTGTTGGTGGTCCAAGAAATGGAAGATGATGATTCCCAAGGGATTTCCAGGTACACACACCTCCAAATAGTCCCACCCAGTTGACATCATCTTCCTCGATAAATCATGGCTGGCCTGAGAGGTCCATAGAATATGGCCAAGGAGACAGTGAGACGTTAAAAGGCTGGGTCAGGAAGGCATGACGGCTTCCCCCTCCGTCTCTTGAACTAGTTTCCCATGGCAGAAACGGAAGTTGGTGACTTGTCCCCCCTTCCCTGCTGCGTGCATGCCCAGCACTGCTCCCAATGCACGTCATATGAGTTGACCTGCTCCGTATTTCATGTGACATTTTCAAACTTCTCCTAGTTTCTTTTGGTTCCTCAGTTCTCATGCCCCGTCGAACCTCACAACGTGTGTGGATGTCCCAGCTGTCTGTGCTCTAAGTGCGTTTTTGAGCTGAGAATATGCTCTGTGTGTGTGCGCTGCTCTCACAGACGCGCTGGGATGCGCTGGCCGGGGGTGGCGCTAACCCCACGGGCTGCCCAGGAGTGTCTCAGGTGCTCTTGATGCCGATTCTTCTGTTGCCAGCTGCAGCGTTGTGTGAATGCTGATGCCATCCAGGCGACAGGTGAGGCTTTGCCTGTCCGTGAGGTTCTTCCTGCCTTTCCATCTTCTGCATTTATCAGTTACTAAGAGGCGAGGGCTGAGTCTCTATTTCTTCTGCCGATCTACCTGTCTTTGCCTCCTACCGTGTGAGACTCTCACATCAGGGAACCCAGGGGTGTGGGTGCTGGGGACTGTGACTTTGAGGACCGACCTACTGAGCCAAAGGTGAACTCTGTTTGTCCACGATCATTTTCCTCCCTGCAATGGCTGCTTTGTTTGATGAGTCTGAAACTGCCGGTCTGCATTTGATTTGTGTGAGCAAAACAGGCCCCTTCCTCACCCCTTTACCTTTAGCTTGTGGTTCTGTATTGGAAGTTGGCGTTTGTATACACAACACGTGGTTAGTTCCTGCTGCTGTTTAATCCATGGTGCTAGTCTCTTACTTTTAAGAGTATATTTAGGTCACTACCGTTTAAAGAGTTTTTTTAAGAGAAAAAAAAAAAAGACACAGCACGGCTGATTCCTACGTGGGCACTTGTCAGGACAAACTGGAACTACAATCCACACGCACACAGTTTTGAAAAGCAGAACAGGCTCAGAATGACGGTCCACGTAGGGACCCCGTTGGAGGAAGTTAACTTTTAAGCTGTTTTGAAGGCTATAACGAACCTTTACCGCTGAGTGAACCGTAGACTCTTAAGAACCAGGAAGGATTGTGGGAAATGTCTAAGCTGCCATTTTACACAAAGAAAAGGACTGCTGTTATGACTGGAAGCAGTACTGTGACGTTTTATGAGTAACATGTGCTGGTGTGTGTCTGGGCCTGAGGGCAGGAACAGTAGTGGGCTGGCCAGGGAGTGGGTCACTATGATGTGAGTTGGAGGACTCTGAGAGGGGAGTACGCAGAAGGGGGTCAGGTGCCACTGTCACGTGGACGGGAGACTGGGACAGGTGCTGTGACTGAGGCCCTGAGACGCCGAGTGGCTTGGTCTTCCCTTCAGAGAGAGACAAGTTCTTTTGGCATGAGGGGGGAAGAGCTGCCCAGCTGAGGGCAAGTGAGGCATGGGTGGGTCCTGTGATGCAGGCCTTACTAGGAGCAGATGAGCAGGGCGTCAGGGCTGAAGCAAGGAGTATGCAGATGGGCAGAGGAGGGGGCAGGGAGGGGGTTGAGGGAGGGAGGAGGCAGGATAGCCGTGCTTCCTTCCAGACATGGGATGCAGCAGCTTTCCAAGGCCCCTAGCAAGGGCATCCCGCTCCCTCCAGCTCCTGTGCCATGCTTCTGCTGGCACTGGAGGGGTGGCATGAGGGCCTGGGCAGGCAGAGGGGAGAGCAGGGAAGCATGTGGAATGGGCACTGGTGGGTCTGGCATAGGGCGGTGACTCTAGACACAGTCTGGGTGATGATGGTAAGAGACAGAGTCTCCTCATACAGGTGTGAGCGTAGGAATCTCCCGTTTTCATCCCTGGACCTTTCTCCTGTGTGTGATTCATGTGATAGTGTCTGCTACTGTCTGACACCAGAGAAACCCGGCAGGTAGACAGGGTGTCCTGTCTTTCTTCCTAGAGGATGCTGGGCAGCAGCCTGCAGCGGGACGAGGCTCCTCCCTCCTCTGAAGTGGCGGGAATCCTTAGGTTGAGTTGTATGACTGGATGGTAGCACATTGGGTACTAGAGCTCACCGACGGGGTCTGGAACTCTGGTGAGAGCTGTCTTCAGAGCTTTATTGTAGAGCCCCTGGCCTGGGCAGGGAGGATCCGGCATCCGTTGACCAGGAAGGACTTCCATGCGGAGTTGCATCCCCGTTGAACCCCTGCTCTGCTGGCTTACTGTTTCATTTGTAGTGATGCTCGTCTGCTCGCTGGTCCCTTCCGTCCCTCTCCGCGGTCTCCCGGGGCTCTGAATGCAGTCTTCTTTTTGCAAGGGTCTTGTACACACCTGGGCATGCATGGTGCAGACCTACAAACTCTCCCACCTCTACCAGAGATAAGTTCAGTAAACAGTGCACCGGGTTGTGAGGTGAGCTCACCTCGGCAGCCTCCTCCAATGGGGAGGCCTGCAGAATCCCGCAGGGACCCAGGAAGGAATCCAAAGCGCTTGGTCATGGAGTGGTGTCTAGAGAGCACACTAGTAAACTACACATGCAATGTCACTGGATCCTTGAGATGTCCTAAAAGCTCGAGCAGGGGCAGCTGTGGGCTGGCAGCCATTCGAGGGAAGCTGATGATCCACATGCATTCTCAGGGTGGCAAACTCTTTTTACAGGTCCTTGTACCCTAGAGCCTGAGCAGGCCGGAAGGACAAAGGCTGCCCAGGACACTAGCAGGTGGGAAGGCTGGTGCTCTGATGTAGACAACCTACCTATACCTTCTCTTTCACCTGCTTGCCGTTGATCTCGGCAATGTGTGGCCCATGGTTGGAACCAGTATTTGGAATGTGTGAGCAAAGAAGTGGTAGGTGGGGACAGATGTGCTGCCTGGGCCCAGGTCACAGATTCCTGAGGACACAAAGTGTGTGCGCACCCCCAGGTTGCTGGCGTGAGAGGCCAGGGGGACTGGAGTGCCCAAAGGCTGCAGATCTTCCCTCTGGGCCTTGGAGGCCTCTGATCCCCTGAGAGGGTGGAGGGGCTCCCCCTGAGGGCCCTGAGCTAGAGAGTGGGACTGGGCCTGTTCCCTGCTCCAGAGCTGTGGGCACCACTCAGGAGCAGCGCACCCCACAGAGGGGCAGCTGCTGGCTGAGCAGCTCCTGCAGGAGGCAGCAGCCTTGGGCACAGCTCCTGGGTGTCCTCCTGACCTCACCCTGAGAGGCCACTTCAGGGGTCGGGGGACACTGACACCAAGACAATAGACACCACTCGGAGATGCTGGGGCAGCTGAGCTGTGGACCAGGGCAGGCTGGGAAGGCAACGCTACCCCGTGAGCCGTGAGCCTGCACACCCCTGCCCCCTGCTCTCACAGAGCTCTCTGTGAATGCTCTAGGTCCTTTGTCTCCTAGACAGAGGAGCACTGCACCCGGTCTCTCTCCAGTGAGTGCGCCAGTGTGTTCAGGTTGTTCTGGGGATAAGTAGATGTTGCTCTCAGCAGATGACCCCGGTGGGAAGAAGTGAGCTTCGGATTCCCACTTCGCATCCTTCTGGAGCATAAAAAGTTAATGAAACACATCACTTTAACCTTTCCTGTTTCTTAAGAAAACATTTCACTGTGTATCTCCGGCTGGCCTGGGACTCCCAGGGATGAACAGTGAGTGCTACCACCGCCAGCCCACACACATTCTTTAAAGATAGTCGTTTGAATCCCTCTCCTCTTCCTCTTCCTCTCTTCATGCCTGCAGACTTGAGGTTGGCACAGGGAAGACTGGGACTCATCCCTGCACCAGCTGTGCCTAGCTTGGGTAGCCTCAGAACGAGTCATGAGAAGGCCTTCTGCCAGTTCCTAAAAATCCTGCCGAGTCTGCTTCAATTTTCCGACTCCATTCAGACAAGAGAATTGTCCAGTCAATCCTGATATGTCTAGCATGTCAGGTTTAAAGGTCCCATTCTACTGTCATGTCCCTTGATAAAGCTCTAGCCTGAGCTCCATGATGACCAGGATGGCCATTGATTTAGACTGTTTCCTCCTTCCTGCGTGATGGTTTCTTCCCTGGGTGACCCAGGTGACCCACGTTCCTGCTCATGCTGCCCTTGTCAGCTGTTTCATGGACATCTCTCAGATGAGAGAGGTTGCTGTAAGACAGAGACCTCTTGGGAAACAGGGACCTTGTTAGGGTCCTCTGGGGCTGGGTATAAGGCTTGTCTGCTGGCCCTCCACTGGTCTGAAACTGGGGCCCTCACGCGGGGAAGCTTCCCGGCTCCCTCTGCTGGGCTGACTGCGTCCCGAGGCTGCTGTGGGCTGAATGGTCCCCCAACGTGCATATGTTGGAATCATAATCCTCAGTGCAACAGGCCGAGACACGGGGTGTTTTGGAGGTTCTCTCTGATTGGTGCTGCATCCATGAATGGATGACTCTGCGGCCACAGGAGTGAGGGGAGCATGGGGTCCTCAGGTGGACAGATTCAGCCCAGCATTATCACCTTGCCTGGGGAATGCGACAGATGGACACAGTAGGCTGGCTTAGCTAGGCACCAGCCCCTCGGTTTCAGACTTTTCCAGACTCTAAAGCTAAGAAATTATACCCAGTCTCTGGTCCTCCCTTATAGGTACATAAGATGGACTAAATGACCAACTAGAATATTCAGAGGTCCCTATGCACAAAGACACAGTGGCACCCCAGAAACCCAAGTATGAGCCTTCTCCTTTAAATCATTTTTATTTACACAGCATGACATAAGTGATCAAGATACATGGAAACAAATTTACATAGTGTGGTAGTTTGAATGTAATTGGCCCCCATAAGCTCCCAGGGAGTGGCACGAGTAGGAGGCGTGGCCTTGTTGGAGGAAGTGCTGCCACTGTGGGGGCGGGCTTTGAGGTCGCCTGTGCTCAAGCTACGCCTAGCTCAGTTCAAGGTGCATCAGCTCTCAGCTCCTTCTCCAGCACCACGTTTGCCTGCGCTCCGCCACATTCCGCCATGATGATAAACCGCTGAAACTGTAAGCCACCCAGTTAAATGGTTTCCTTTAAAAAAAAAAAGTTGCTGTGGTCATGGTGTATCTTCACAGCAAGAGAAACCCTAAGACACATGCTGACAGCCACATTCCAGAGTCATCTTTTGTATCACAAAATAGAAACATGACATGCCATCAATATTCTTAAGTCATAATTTTATGACTTTCATGTGACTATTAACTATGTATGGCAAGAGAAGGAAAAGATTTTTTTGAATTTTGTATTTGATTTTTTTGAGACAGGGTCTCTCTGTGTAACAGTCCTGGCTGTCCTGGAATTTGCTTTGTAGACCAGGCTGGCCTCAAACTCATAGAGATCTGCTGGCCTCTGCCTCCCGAGTGCTGGGATTAAAGGTGTGCGCCACCACCATCTGTGGAGAATGAAAAGTTTTAGCCACTTCTGACTGACATCCTGAAAAGCAGCATGAGTCACTCCTCAAGACGGTCACAGCTGACGACCTTGAGAGGCTATCTCCTGGTTTCAGCCAAGTAGAACTCTGACGGTGTTTGATGGGCCAAGACAGCGTTCTTTTCATAACTGTAATTTTGCTGCTGTTATGAATTGTAACGTAAATATCTGATACTCAGGATGGCCTTTTGTGACCCCCCGTGAAAGGGTCTGTTGACCGCCAAAGGGTCACGACCCACAGGTTGAGAACTGGTATGCACAAAACTGACAAGAAATGTATCGTTTCTGTTCCCTCACTGAAGGCAAGATGAGTCACCAGCCGCTCTGCTGGAGTCACTCAGGGTTCCCATGTGCTCAGTGCCAAGGTCTGGCCCAGAAATACAGGCTGACCACTTGCAGGCAGCATTTCCGTCTGTACTCAAAAGGACATGGGTTTTTATCAAGTTGAACTAAGTGACTTTTCCTTGGATTATTCAAGTCCATCTACCCACTGAAAGACATAGGGCTAGTCTTTATACATTAAAGAATTAAAACTTAAAAAATGTACAGTGCTGTGGAATAACCCTTCTGTACACTGAAAACGTGTTGCTCTCATTGTTAATAAAAAGCTGATTGGCCAGTAGCTAGGCAGGATTTTAGGGGCATAGAGAATGTTGCAAAGAAGAGGGGTCATGAGCCAGACTTGAAAGAAACACAGTGGGAAAGTTCATAGATGAAGTAAATGAGCCTTGGGGCAGCACATAGATTAACAGAAATGGGTTAATTTAAGTTGTAAGAGCTGGCTGCAGACAAGCCTAAGCTATCGGCTGAGCATTTATAATAAGTTTCTGTGTGGTTATTTAGGGAATGGATGTCGGGACACACAAAGAAACCCCTCCTACAATAGAGTTTTCCCAACTTTAGGAAAATACTTAAGACAGCCAATTTGAGAGAATAAAAAATTGAGTAATAAAAAATTAAAAAATCAGTACAGAAATTTGATGGGGGTAGTGAAGGCACAGGAAGAATATGCATTTTGTGAAATTGAGTCAGTCCATCTGAGGAAGCTACACCCATAAAACTGAGCGTGAACGCACCTCCGAAGCAACTGTGTGAGTTTTTCCATCTCAGAAAACCCCCTGAATGCCTCTGCTGCTTCCAGCTCAGTGAGTGTCGTTTGGAATGGAAAACTAGGTGTGCCTTGTCACAGGATGGCGGTGGTGATAGATCACCATGGAATATTCGTGTGAGCACCTGCACCCTCTGGGGTGCTCCTGTAGTGCTCTGTAGGCCAGTATGCCCTCGGGTGTCATGAAGAATACATGTTTTAAAACTAAACCCTGAACTCACACATATTAATCAAATGAGTTAGGTGAGCTAAAAATGACTTGCTCTCTTTTTATTTTATTTGTTTATATTTTGATTTTCCTTTTTATACTGGGGATTGAATTTAGGAGTCCATACACACGTGTGTGTGTGTGTGTGTTGGGGGAAACTGTACCACTAAGACATCTCCACAGCTCCTGCAACTGTGGTGATATTGTGTTCCCCAAAATATTGTGCTAATAAACTTTTCTGGGGTCAGAGAACAGAACAGCCACAATATTAAACATAGAGGATAGGCAGTGGTAGCACACGCCTTTAATCCTAGCATTCCAGAGGCAGAGATGTACCTGGATCTCTGTGTGTTCAAGGATACAGCCAAGCACGGTTACTCACGCCTTTAATCCCAGAATGCGAGCCTTTAATCCCAGGAAGTGATGGCAGAAAGCAGAAAGATATATAAGGCATGAGGACCAGAAACTAGAAGCATTTGGCTGGTTAAGCATTCAGGCTTTCGAGAAGCAGTTCAGCTGAGAGCCATTCGGATGAGGACACAGAGGCTTCCATTCTGAGGAAACAGGATCAGCTGAGGAACTGGCAAGGTGAGGTAGCTGTGGCTTGTTCTGCTTCTCTGATCTTCCAGCATTCACTCCAATACCTGGCTTCAGGTTTTTATTAAGACCTTCTAAGATTCCTGCTACATGCAACCCTCTCCCTTTAAAAAGAAATATTTTAAAGAATGTCTCGCCGGGCGGTGGTGGCGCACGCCTTTAATCCCAGCCCTCGGAAGGCAGAGGCAGGCAGATCTCTGTGAGTTCGAGGCCAGCCTGGTCTACAGAGTGAGTTCCAGGAGAGGCTCCAAAGCTACACAGAGAAACCCTGTCTCGAAAAAAAAAAAAAAAAAAAAGTCTCACTAAGTTCCGAGGGTGGCTTTGAACTCAGACACACCCTGAACTTGAGGTCCTTCTGTAATCCTGTTTATAAGGCAGAGAGAGGAGATTTGGGACTATCCTGGGCTATGTAGCAGTAATCTCGGTTAGGAAGATACCACGTAAGCCATTTGCAGCCAGGATGGCAGGGCCGCACCCACTTATCCGAGTGTGGAAACAAAGCTGTACTGCCAGTTCAGTGCCTGCGAACTCACTGGATCCATTCTCCTCCCGCGACAGCCCCAGGGGGCCTTGTCAATCCCTTTGCTCAAGTCTGGCTTCTCTGAGTGAGCTCATCCCATGGGGCATCAGGGTAGAAGAAGACCTAAATATCTTTTTTTTTCCTTTTTTGAAGAAAGATGCATTTTAGTATCCAGTAGGTTGAAAGAGGAGAAGTGGGATTATATTCAAAGTGTTTGAAAGTTGAAAACAAAGTGGTGAGGATCCCAGTAGACAGGGGATTGAAAGGATTCAAGAGAAGAAAGAAAGCACCAGCTCCCCACGTCCTCCAGGCTGGGCTCTCACTAATACGACCCTGTGGACTAGAAAGATGGAGTCTCAGTCACTGTGAAGAGACACCATGGCCAAGGCACCTTTAAAAGCAAGCATTTAAGGAGGCCCACAGGCAGGCCTGGGGCTCCAAGGAGAAAACATGGCCCTGCCTGGGCCTTGCGGTACCAGGCAGATGGGCACTTTTATTGGTGAGCAAATGTATGGTGTGGTGTGATAGAGACAGAGAGAGAGAGAACGGTTCATGTCCTGTGGACAGAGGCGTATCTGAAGAGGTGGAAACGGCGAGGGACGGGCTGAGGTGGATGGCTTGATTGTCGCCCAGGGCCTTGTTGATGTCTGGGCCTGGACTGCTGCTGGGGCCCATGTCTGAGTTCAGGCTCTGGTGCAGCCCCAGTCTGTGTTGATGTCCATGGCTCCTGATACCACCAAAGGCTGAGAGGACAGGGCTGTGCAGAGTAGCTCCACTACCACCCCTAAAACCCACTGGCTGCAACATTAGGGAGAACTGGCCCTGCCCCTCACCAGCTGAAGCACTTGGGAGAAAGGTTCCTACACCTCACCTGGGCAGCACAACAAAGCTGACCCTGTTTCGGGGGTGGGGGTGGGGATGGGGCCTGGGCATGGGTGAGCTAGCCCCGAGGATGTGACAATGGGAAAGTAGGTCGTGACCCTCGTCTTCCATGTGGTGGCGTGGGTGAGGGAAAGATAACTCTCCTCCCCTTGCCCCTCGACACCTGAGGCAGGTTGGGGACCTGACTCAATCCCTCACCAGCTGCAACACTCTGGAGAACAGGCCCCGTGCCTCTCCTGGGCAGCGCAGCAGCGTTGACCCTGTAGACAGGGTGCAGGTGAGCCAAGCCCCTGAGGGTATGAGGGGGCACAGCTGGTACCACCTCCGTTGTCTGAGGTGTGGTGGGTGGGGGTGAGGGAAAGATGCCCTCCCCCCCTCATCTCTACTGCCTCCAACTGATGAGGGAGCTGATCCTTCCCCTTTATCAGATGCAACACTCTGGAAAACAGGCCCTGCACCTTGTCTGGGCAGCACAGCTGGAGCTGACTCTGTTGAAGGGGCGCAGGTGAGCATGGGAGACGAACCCTATCCCTCATCTGCCACGCGGCAGCAGGAGAGATGCCCCCCCCCCTCCCCTCCCTATGCCTGAGGTGGTGGGAGAGCTGGCCCTGAGGTCATGAATGCAGGAGAGCTGTTCCTTCCCCCCACCAGCTGCAGCGCTCAGGAGAGCAGGCCCTTCACCTGGCTTGGGCAGCAGGTAGAGCTGGCTGGCCCTGGTGCTGGGACTGGAGAGATGGCTCAGAGGTTAAGAGCACTGGCTGCTCTTCAGGGGTCCTGAGTTCAATACCCAGCACCGGCATGGCAGCTCACAACTGTCTGTAACTCCAGTTCCAGGGGATCTGGCACCCTCATATAAATATACATGTAGGCAAAACCCCAAAGCACATAGCATAAAAATAAATTGTTAAAAAAAAAAAAACCAAGAGAGTACCGACTGTACCCACGTGGTGGCTCCCAGTCATCTGTAACTCTGGTCCCAGGGAGTCCGATGCTCTCTGAGGACACTGTGCAAATGTAATGCAGAGACATACACTCAAGCAAAACACTCAGTAGAATGAAATAAAATCTCAAATTTAAATGACCTTGTGATGTCAATGTTAGGTCTGACCTAAAACTGGCAATTTAATCTTTGTATGGAAAAAAAAAACACTCTTAGGATTAAGGATTTTGACAAGATGAATGCCATCTAGAGAGAAATCTCCAATGAGAACTTAACCTTTTTTCTGCTATAATTAGATTTTTTTTTTTAAAAAAAAAAATATGACTTGGTTAGGGATGTGGGACAGAACTTGCTGATGAAGGGAAGAGAAAACCTCGAATTTCCCCAGCATAAGACCAGAGCTGTTGATAGCATAAAAGCAACAGCAGATTGGTGGTGGTGGTGGTGGTGGGGGTTTGGGGGGCAGGGTCCTATGCCTTTTCTTCCTAGAACCAGTGGCAGTCAGGACATGGAGGGATGAGAGGAATCTGGCGAACGCTGAGTCTGGCAGGTGCTGTGCCTGCCGAGGCCGCATGCCTCGGAGAACCTGGCCGTCGTTTCCGAGCCACAGAAGGGATGCATCTGTCGTTCTCACGAATGAGTTCATCGCCAAGGCCACTCCAGGGCAGTGAAATGGTACTGCGTCCTTGCCGAGGGGTCCTGTGCCTGGGCACCCTGTGCCGAAATAGATGGGGCGTCCCCTCCCCCACCTCAGCTCACAGACAACGGCAGTCTGTGACTCCAAACCGGTGCCGCGTCTTCTGTTTCTCAATACAGCAAAGCGTTTGTCAATCCGCCCTGCTTTCACACCAACCGTAACTGCTCTTTCCTGCTTCTTAAAATGTTCGGCTTTGTGGATCGCTGCTCTAACCTCTGTTATTCCTTTCCCTCTGCTCACTTTGGCCTTGGGTCCTTCGTTTTCCCTGATACCTCGAGGTCTATTACAATGCTTATTTAAGGTCTGTTTTTCGTCCTAGTGAATTTTATTGCCACAAACTTCCCCTTTAAAACTGCCTTTGCTGCATTCTAGAAGCTTAATGTGTGGTATTCCTGTTATTATTATTATTTGGTTGTTGTTTGTTTTTGTTTTTTGAGACAGGGTTTCTCTGTATAACGGCCCTGGCTGTCCTAGAACTCGCTCTGTAGACCAGTCTGGCCTTGAACTCACAGAGATCCTCCTGGCCCCGCCCCCCACCCCCCACCCCCCACCCCCCACCCCCAATGCTGGGAAGGAAAGGTGCAGTGCCGCCACGGCCCGGCAACATTCCCGGTTTCATTCGTCTCGAGCTATTCCTTTTGATTTCTCCTTTGTTCCAGCCCAGCCTAGGGAAATAAAGAGGCCAGAAGGATTGATGGTGTTTGATATAAAGGGAAACAGGGCTTCATAAAGTTGGGAATGTTTTAAGTGTCTATATGGGAAATGAGTGGAACTCTGGGAAGCTCTGGGATTTCAAGCCCTCTCAGATAGTCTGGAAGTTCAGGTGCAAGTTCTAACCTCGAGCCGCCTTGAAGCTCCACTCACTGAGTGCTGGCGGTTCTCACTCTGCTGCAAAAGCCTCATCACCGTGGAAAATGCGGACTCGGGCTCCCGCGGGTGGGCGTGGCCTCCCGCCCTTCCGTCCCTGGTTGGCCAGCCAGGGCACGGGGGGCGGGGCTGAGCGCTTACTTCACTCTTGGAGCTCTCTTCAGAGACAGTGGCTGCTGGCCTGTCACACATTGCGGCCGGGTGAGTCTACTCAGCCTCAACCCAGTGAACACCGCACAGTGTTGCACGGGACATGGTTCCCCTCACTCTGTGGTCCCTTGATGCCAGTGGGGGAGCGTGGAGTCTCTCCTGACCCAGCCCCAGTCCCTAGGAGCTCTCAGGGATTGCGCAGCCTCCTGCAGCCCTCTAGGATCCCCCGGGTCGAGGACTCATTTGCTTTGGGAGTTTGCCAAGAAAACCATGCTCAGGTCGGGCAAAATGTGTGCGCGACCTTTCACCTTGTGAGTGGGCTCATTTATGCAATACTAAGTAAGGTCTGGGAAGCTTACGGGCATTGCTTTGGGTTTTATGGATCAATATCAAGACAAGTGGCCTCGGAAAGTAAATGTTTTGTAACTAGATTCCTGTGCGTGAGTTCTGTTGCTTTTAAAAGATTGCTACAAACCACAAAAGTAGCTATTTAAGGGTAACAAACAGGCAAATGTACGCTCCACTTATGATAGTGATCTGTTTATATGGAATAGATAACTATGTAGGGGCCAAAAGTAAAACAAAACGGGTCACTAGGGGATGGGGACTGGGGAAATAGCTGAGTTACCGTCTAATGGACGTGAGGGCTCTGTTTGAGATGATGAAATTGTTCTGAAAATGGGTCATATGTGTTGATGTGCCTATTACCACTGAATTATACTTAAAAGTAGCTAAACTGATTCATTTTACATTACGGATTTTCACCATCACAACAGAGGTGAGATTATCAGCTAAGGTGATTTTAAGATTGTGTAAGAAGGACTGAGAGATGGCTCTATGGTCGAGAGCACTGACCGCTCTTCCAGAGGACCTGGGTTCAGTTTCCAGCGCTCACATGGAGGCTCACAATTATTTGTAACTCCAGTTCCAGAGGAGCACCAGGCACCCATGCAGTGCACACACACATGCAAGCAAAGCACTCATATACATAAAATAAACTAAACCTTAAAAGTGAGTGTATAGGTTGGGCGTGGTGGCGCACGCCTTTGATCCCAGCACTCAGGAGGCAGAGGCAGGTGGAGCTCTAGGAATTTGAAGCCATCCTGGTTTACAAAGGGAGTTCCAGGATAGGGCTATTTAGAGATACCCCATCTCAACAACAGTAAGTGTTCCTCAAGAACTGGGATGGAAGGAGGCCTGCCTATAACTCACTGGTCTAACTCAGGTCACACACTCAGTCTTGACCTAGTCTTTGCAGCCAAAGGGATGGAAGATGCTTATTGGCTACTGGACAGTGTGTATGCTCCTGGAGCAAGGACTCCAGAACCCCATGGGTAGGAAGAGAGGGGTGCTTTCTGTCCGGTCACCAACTATAACTCAAAAGGGAACAGATCCTGTAACAGAGGCTATTAGGGTCCAGCTTCTAATAGTCTTTTCCTGGGGGTTTCCAGAAGAGACGCTACGAATGGCGAGAAATAATCCGAGGGAATGAATCTAAATCCATCGAGCTCCTTGGTCCATTCGCTTTATTCTAAGACGAAATTCTATCCACACAGCTTCGGTTCTGTTCTCATATAGCTCCTCTCTGTCCCTTGTCCTGTCCTCTCTTAGCCCTGAGTTCTTTCCATTTCATTCTCAGCTTCCCCTTCCTTCATCCCTCCATACCCTACCATCAGCAACCCTCTGGCCCTGCGGCTTTCTGGTCCAGGGGGGTAAGTCGAGGCACCTGGCATGTAAAAACCCTTTTTGTTCTAAGTCAGTTGCTCAAGGGTGCCACTTGGGCTGTGAGAGCAAGGGGGGTGAGGGGGTGTGAGCTTAGTTTGCACAAGAAGCAAAGCTATGTCCCTGGCCTAGGCAGTGTCTTCGTATGTATATTTGCATAGTGGGTAGTCTGGAGAGCTTATTCTGTCTGCCATTTGTCCTTGGGTGCTTTTGTCCAGAGCTAGCCCTGGCTTGGTGTGCTTGCTAAAGGAGATAATTGCAGAAGGCAGACATCTGAATTCTAATGTTAAAAAGAAGCAGCAGAAAGCCTTGCATGTGTTGACTGCACCCAAACACCTTAGTTGTATATGCCCAAGGAATGATTGTGGCTGCATTCCTGCTGAGCTACACTTGGCCTGGCTCCAGAGAGTAGCACCTATCCCTAATCCATCCTTTGTTTAACCAATACCTTTTATTTCTCTAGCCACCCTATGTGAATCTTGTCTGAGAGTCTCCTAAGGATACAAAACTTGGTTCAGGGAACCCAGAAAACTGTGGTACCTGAGAAATTGAGGAATTTGCACTTGGCGTTGTACCTTTGGGAGCTCCTTTCAGGTTGTTTTGAACATATAGAAATTAACTGGCTAAACTGTAAATAGAAAATAAAAATGCCCTGGGTGAAGGGAGTCCTTTGAGGCTGGACCCCCCTGCAGCCATGAAAGGGCTAGATTCATTCTTAAGATGCCTCTGAGTCTTCTTTCCATGGATCCCTGTGAACCCACACACCCACGCTGCAACAGATGATCAATCCACCCTGTTTTGAAGTTCTTAGGAAAAGAATCAATTGGGAAAGCTGCCATAGCACACAAGAAAATCATTGCAGGAACCAGCTAATATATATATAAAAGCTAATATCACCAAGACTCCTTGAGGCTTGGCTTTCTCCTCTGGAAGAGCCCTGCTTCTTCCAGGTATTAGCCTTTGCTATAGTCAGCTGAATTCCTGCTTCATATTTCTGTGGTTCAGAGCAATCTTGGAGAATCAAAACCAGCCCATGTCCACCACCATCATACATTTGAATTTCAAATAGATAACAAATGTGATATTCCGTGAGGTATTTGTGATGTACTTTAACATTTTTTAGTTAGTGTAAAGGACAATGGCTTTAGGGGCTAGAGAGATATCCCAGCAGATACATTACAACCCCTTGTAACTCCAGGTGCTACAGGATGTACAGCAGCCTCTAGTGGCCACCACAGACACTGCACTTGTATAGCATGCATTCATACACACAAACACATGAGTGTGCACGTGTGCATGCACGCAAACACACACATATACGCATGAATAAAATTAAGGGTGCTGGAGAGATGGCTCAGTGGCTAAAAGAACTGACTGCTCTTGCAGAGTACCCAAGTTCAGTTCCCAACACCTACATGGTGGCTAACAACCATCTGTAACTCCAGTTCCAGAGGATCCAACACCCTTTTCTGGCCTCTGTGGGCACGGCAGCTAGGTGGTACACAGACATACATGCATGCAAAATGCCCATATACACAAAATGAAAATAAGCCAGGTGGTATGTGGGATGACTCATCCCTAACAGGCTTGAGGGCCAGCCAGCCCAAACCAGTAATAAGATAATTTCTGAGAGCCAACCTGGGTCTGTCTAAGGGCCCTAGCAACAGCAGTTGAGACATGATCTGGAGATGACCTGGACCAATGAGAGGCAGCCATGTCACACCAGCAGATGCATATTCATCAGACCTTCCCTTGGAGTGAGGTGGAGGGTATATATGGCTTGCCTCTTCCTGAATAAACTGAGCTTGTTGTTTCAACATTCTCCCAGAGTCTGTGTCATTGACTCTGTGCCTACTTGGCCCCTTCCCCAAAGGGAACAACAGCACAGGACACTGCCACAGTGGTAGTGGTACACGCCTTTAATCCCAGCACTAGGGAGGCAGAGGCAGGCAGATCTCTGAGTTCAAGGCCAGCCTGGTCTACAGAGCGAGTTCTAGGACAGACAGAGCTACACAAAGAAGCCCTGTCTTGAAAACAAAAATGTAGATGTAACTAACCATCTTATAAATAAGAAACACAGAACCAATGCAAAGAAGAAAGCCAAGAGGTCAGAGCTAAGAGCTAAAACCTTACCCTTCCTCCTGCAGTGGTCCTACCTCTCCGAAGGAGCCGCTACTTCCTGTGTTAAAGTCTTTATATAGTCTCTGTTCTGCCTTCTCATTGGTTGTAAACCCAACCACAGGACTGCCTCATCACGGCCTGTTTGTATAGACCTCCAGGTGTTCTATGGTTGGTATTGAGATTAAAGGCATGTGTATCCAATGCTGGCTGTATCCCTGAACACACAGAGACTTACCTAGCTCTGTCTACCAAGTGCTGTGATCACAAGCGTACACCACCACTGCCCTGCTTTCCTATGGCTTGCTAATAGGTCTGACCCCCAGGCAACTTTATTTATTAACATACAATTAACATTTTGGTACAAAAGAAAAATATCACCATATTTCCCCTTTTCTATTTTAATAAAAAGAAAAAAGGAAAACACTTATAACTAACATAAGAAAAACTATATACAGAAGTACAATAACTATATACAATATATACAAGTAATAAATACCTAAACAATGTCTAGTCTATTTGTATTTAACAAATTCAGAGAAAATAATTCTATTATCTATCCTATCTAATTCACTTTCCATCCTAATTAATCTTCAACTATAACTAAATAATCTTCAACTCCTTCAGAGACCCAAGAAGGAAATAATACTAGCTAACAAAAATAAAAACAGGAAGTACATGCAAGCAACTTCCAAAAAATTGTGAGTTGACAGAAACAGCCAGCCGCCTGGACAGTCACCTGAGGTTTCTCCGCAGTGTTGGGGCATCATCTTCAGCCTATAGGCTTAGCGTATCTGACAGACTCATTTGTGAAGTAGGACGTACACAAGGTCAACAGTTCAACCTCACCTTGGGTGAGAGCAGTCCATGTACCAGAAATACCTGAATTCCATTAGTGTCATGTCATGATTCAGGATTTTAAATTCTGGAAATTGTTGATGGTTTTTTAATTCAGCTGTCCATTCTTCTGGACCGTGTATGTGTGGCTTCATCTCAGCATCCCGTACTTCTCCACATCCCTCTATTAAATGCCAGTCTGCTATTGAGAGGCGTGAGCTTACTCTTCAAGAATAACTGTTTCAGCTGCTGTTCCATTGCACATCAGAAGCCATCGGCCCACTGCCTGTTCAGCTGCCTTCAAAGAAAAAGGCACTGTACCTTTTCCGGATTGCAAAGGCCACTTCAGGGATGGTGCCATATTGTCCTGGCCTCAGAAGATGCCTTTTGATAAAGCCATAACCATACTTGTTTTGGCAAGAATCAGTAGTCCTTTGTTTCATTTCTGTCTGTCCATTTTGTCCTGTTGTCAGCAGTTGATTCGAGGATACTTTGTTGTCCAGTGGCTAACTTTTTCCACCATGAAAGTTAACTCCATATGCAGTTTCTTCAATGCCCATATTCTCTCTGAAGTAGATTGGTACTGCCAGGAGCCGACATGTCTCATAGTCATAACAAAAAAGAAAAATTTTCTAAGTTATTAAAACATTTTAAATGCCATATTCTGTAGATCTCTGAAGGGTTTGAAGATGACCTGTCTAAAATATATCTGCTCAATTTTGAAAATATACCTAATATGACTACAAGTTCTATTGTAATGTCTAACTACTAACTTTCATTTCTTTATATCCTAATAGTTGGTAATAATAACATTCAAGAATCAGCAATTTGCATTATTTTGTTAAATGAACGGTATAAGTACAATTAGAAATATACATATAGCATTTTCTAACAATATCAATTTCAATATATATAATTTGTATACAAAACAATCCAATCCAATGTAAAATAATTTTCTTTTCTTTTTTTTTTTTTTTTAACAAGAACCTTAAATCTAATCTCCTTTGCTTAGTTCTTTTCCTATCCCAGACCCAAAACCCATTAAAAGACCAAAAAACCACCCGTCCCACACCACCTCTTTGGGAATGTGGGCGTCGTATTCTTAAAATTGCTTCCTGCTGGGTATGG